>LLCD01000252.1:0-22489 GCA_001414355.1 Hymenoscyphus salicellus
GCTATGTCTTTGATTCATCGTCTTGATGTTCGATACATATGGATCGATGCTGTTTGTATTATCCAAGACTCCAAACTTGACTGGACATCCGAAGCTAAAAAAATGGCAAATATATACGAGAATGCGCACCTTGTAATTGCTGCAGACCTTGGCGAGAGCTGTGATTCGGGTATATTTGCTTCTCGAGAACGATATTCTATCCCGGTCGAGGTGAATTCTGCACGTGGTGAGAGGACTCAGGCTTACGAGCCAATATACGTGGAAAAAGGATCTTCATTGGATTACACCTCCCAGAAGTCAGAGCCTAGCGAGTGGCATACGGGCGCATTTCTTCGTCATCGTATTCTTGAGAGCAATTGCCAAAATATAAGCAATCGATGGCGGAATCCAACTTTGCAAAGAGCCTGGTGTTTTCAAGAAAGAATGCTTGCATCGAGAATCATTCATTTCACGGCTGCCGAACTCATTTGGGAATGTAAGTCAAAGATAGACTGCGAATGTGGCCTTCGAAACTCTTCCGAGGTTACCTTGAAACAGAATCTAGATAACTCTCTCAAATTTGCTGCTGCGACTCGACATCCTGAGTTTACTGCCTCGCGTACAATTGCTTCGAGAATGTGGTGAAAGCTTGTTGTCGAATATTCTTGGCTTGAATTAACAAACGCTTCTGCTAAACTACCCGCAATTTCTGGGTTGGCCCGCTTATTTCCTAAGCTGGGAATGTATTGGGCAGGAATGTGGAGCAATGAATTGCCATCGTCTCTTCTCTGGAGAGAGGAAGCATCTGATGGCTCCCCCCGTATGAAAGGGGGTAAGAAGGTGGCAGATGTCGCACCTTCGTGGTCTTGGGCCTCCGCCAAAAATCCTCTTCACGAAATAGAGTTTAACTCAGCAGATGTTGTCGCCGAAGTGCTGAACAGCAGCGATACGCATGAAATTTCAGATGTGTATGGACAAATACTTGATGTTCGGCTTGTTCTCAAAAGTTTTCTTTTTGATGGCGTGGTAAGATATATCAGCAATTCATTTTTTGGTAAACCATTAACTGAAATACAGTTGGTTTCTAAGTCGGGAGCAGTCCTCCCCGGAATGGAGTATGGTTCAAGCAGAATAAGTGTACTGTTGGATTCTCGGATAAAGATAAGTGGAGAAACAGACATATCAACACACCAAGTCAAGTGTATCGTCATTAACTCCACCATGTCTCAACATCACGGGAGAGTTTTGGAATGTTTGGTTCTTCGCAAACATGCGTTACAGAATAATGTTTTCGAGCGAATTGGTCTCTTGACTTGTAGGGATAATTTATCTGAGTCGGAAATTGTGTTTAAGGAAACAGGGGAGGTTACCATTATTTAGTATTCCGAGTTTAATTCAATCAATTTGTTTCAAAATAATGTCTCTTAGCACCTAGATACAAACTCCCATTTGAAATGAAGAGTTGAACCTATAAACTATATCCCATTGACTTACAGTTTATAGAATACCTTCCTCTAGTCTCCGAGCATTTCAATCGTGTAACTTGTACGCTGAGTAAAGCTTAAGGTGTCTAGTTGTGAGTAAAATATGTCGTTTTTAGAGATTTGTACCTCGCCTAAAATTAAATTGATATTGCAGTGACAGCTCTTATTAATCTCCAACGATAATTGCGACTTATCTCTAAAAGAGAAAACTAACTCGCAGTTTAAAGAAGCAGCCTTACCTCAGATTGATTGTCTTAATTATTCTATTTGAATAATTTACCTGAATTGCCCTGAGTTGTCTAGAACAACGAGGCAGCATATCTCAAGATATCTCAGGTCAAGACAGGTTACAAGACAGGCCTCTAAACAACAGAGCCACACCAAAGCCACATTTCACAGCTACTCGCCTTTCTTGCTGCACAATCACCAAAACTTGCACTCACTTTTTCGCGCCTGTGACTTCCTTAGGTCATTTTTGAGGCAACCTGTTTAAAGTACGAGGATCGGTAGAAAGATTTTGAATAATGTTAAGGCACGAATAGTAATCAATACACAATTATTTGGCCTCTAGTACTATCTCAAAAACGTATCCATCAATCCGTTACCTCAAACCCCATGATAGTCTAAACTTTTACCAAGCCAAGGAAAGGTCAGACAACAAACAAACTTCCAACACAGCACCCGAAAGAAAACAACTAAGGAACACTAAGATACCAAAAAACACGACCACCCAACAGCAAAAGCACACCATTATATCGATATTAACATTTGCTCCGAGACAGAAGCGCAAGAAAGTGAGTGGTGTTGTTGAATCCTCTCAATAGTCGTGATTTCCTCCTTGTCGGTAGCATGTAACCATTTCAGAAGCTGGAAAGAAGCAGAGCGCTGTTTTGCACCATTACAAGGTGCTGAGGAGGCGGAATCAGGAGGTGATTGATGAGTCCTTTCGTGGTTGATAGAATGAAGCGAGGGGGTGGACTTTTGACACGTTGAGGCAGCTGTCTTTAGCGTGGGCTTAAGGGCTCTCGGTCCATGCTGTTCTATGTTGGCCTCCCCATGTTTCCCTGGGTCGGAGGACGAAGAGGTAGGAGTCACAAGACTGATTGATAACGAGTCATTGTCATCTAACTCGAGGTCAAGATCGGCCATCGCATTCAACGCACTATGTTCTATAGAAGGGGACGGTTTTGTTGTTGCTAAGAAAACAAAACCTGGAAGGTTGTTTGATGAGAGGATTTTTGTTGGTAGAATTTTGTTGATCGTTTCGGCTTCTGTGGGTTTGGCAGATGGGTTCGACAACGCAGAAGAGGGTCTGTTTGGAGATGTGAAGCTACAGAAATTAGGGAGTTGTACTTTTGAGGAAAACATTTCCAGAAGGAGAGGGAGGACTGACAGATTTGGGGAAGGTATGGGGCTTTCCAGAGCAAAGCTTCCACCGCCCATGGTAATTGAATACTGAAGGTACTACCAGCTTGATATTTCAAGATGTCTCACAATCAAAAGGAACAAATGGTTTTTGAATCGCTTGGATATTGTTTTTAAAAAATCTAGCGAGGGGCCCGGCACGATTAAATGGTCTGGCTGGCACCTTCTGCTATCAGTAGATAATGGAATCGAGCGATGTCGATCGGATGAACACAACCACGACTCGCAGGTAAGGCAAATCATTTTGCAGTCCACACAATTGCGAACCACGATATATGTTGAAGACGCCCCGCCACCTCTTTCCTAACGCTTTTGGGATCTCGCGAGGACTTGCTTCATCCTCACGCAAGCCTTTGGGGATCGGAATGCTCGGGAGTTAAAACGGCATAGGGTTATGCGGGCTGCAAGGCAAATGCATATCTGCCCTGCATAGACTAGTTGGCTTGAATAAAGTGCTGTTCCCAACTAGCGCACTGTAGAATCCAAAAGAGGGCGCGCATGACTTAAAGAGAACTGCGAGGTAGCCTTGCATCATTGCAAACCGCAAATGAAGGATGAGCTATCAAGAGACTGAGAAGAAACGGGAAACAAAAGCACGCATCTGAACAGATAAGTTGGCTTGTGGCCTTTTTCTTGTTGTTGCCAAATGATTCTTGCAGGGTTTGAAAAGTTACGACTTGAATAAAACAATTGGTTCCCCACGAATCAATTCTCCATACATACAGTTCACAAATTTGCGAACCACACACCTGAGGAACCCCAGACTTTCCAGTAACGACGCCATTGAGCTGCTTCTGCCACTCGGCAACGGCCCGCAAGGAGCATTGCTTTCCATATGATACTCATGGAGGAATTGTATAGGCTCTCGGAAATAAGTATTGCGCACATTGCAAGCTTTACCAGCAAGCACTTCTCGCGCAATAAAAGTTTCAGAATCCCAAAGAATTGAGGACAACTAGCTTCTCTTCTGCAAGATGAGGTAATATACTAAGATCGGATAGCGCTGCTGTGGCCCAGGCTAAGGGGTAGAAGGACTGCCTCTGGTCTGGATTTAAGTCCTGACAAAGGATGTACCTCCATAACACAGCAGCAAATCAGCGCAAGGAAAATTTGTGGTGGTATCTCCATTGCTCTGCGATGGGGGCAAGCATTGGCACATCGTTTGCCTTATTTGCCTCGACGTTGCCTCAAATCCTAAACATGGTTCAATAAGCTGTGACTGGCGGTTACGAGCTCAACCGGGGCTCATCTTGATCACAGACACCGGAGTGGCAATTGGAATTGTCGCCAGCATTGCAGGAGAAGGTGCGCAGTAGTGTCCCGATGACCTAGGTGTGCCATTCCAACATCCCCAACATAATTTTGAGATTGCGCCCGAGAGACATGGTGGGGTTTGGTTGTGCCAGGTTGATTTTGCCTCTGCCGCTCGCCTGCGATGGCAGGTGGTCACACTTGACTTCGTGGAACCTGCCGTAGTCCATCTGCTAAATCCACATGCGCATGCTTCATGCCGCTCGAATTATATTATATGTGCATGCGTCGCAGCTCTCGAGTGGTTGTATGATGCCCTACTGGATTCAACTCGACTCGATATTGGATTCGTACTTGGGATTGTGCGTTTGGAACGACGTCCTTTCCTTTCTCCTCCCCTCCCCTCCCCTCACGCTCCCCGAGACGACGGTATGTTCGAGCTTCGTTTGGAGGATCGATCGATTCCGAAGTCATCGTGCCCCGTCTTGACGTATAGACGGCCCATTCGTGCAGGTTGAGGCGCCTTGTATGCGTGGATTTTGCATTGCTTACGATGCGCTGAGAGAGTGTAACATGCGCGGTGATGAGGTCGGTGTCGCTGTGGGACTTGCTGGAGGAGACCGCTTTCAGAAAACCGGAGCTCCACGTGATCTCCACACATAACCTCCACCAAGAAATCTCCTAGATCCCTTACTTATCACCTCAGCAAACATCGTATGCTGTTCCGAATTTTTATGTTTATCATGCCGTTCATCTCTTGGCGCTTGATGATGTTTGTACGTCCCGTCTGAAGCGGCCTGCAAAGTCTTTGTCCTCACCCACTCTGTCTTGTTCGATCGGTAATCGTTACCTTCAACTCTTGAGGGGGGCCTTGTTGTCTTGGAGCGTTGCAGTATCTCTGCCTTACTCTGTGGTTCGAATCCCGATATAATACCATGCTTTCTTCCCTAAGTATCTTGACGGAAATCTTTTGTCATTCTCGGGGCAATTCCCCAGCTTTCCCAGCTTTCCCAGCTTTCAATGATGGGGAAATTCAGAGCCCCACTACGCGGATCGCGGGGAGCATTTACGAGTTAACCCCTCAATTGTTATTTTCCCGTTACCGCACCATGTTGTACCGAGCGACTGTAGTAGTACATGTCTGTGGAAGTGGTTGATCTCGATGTCAATGGATATATCAGTAGCATCCCACCATCATTTCAAGTCACTCGACTCATGTTAATCCTGAATTCTCCTTGTTTTCTCGTTTAGCTCAAATCATAATGTCCCGCCGAGCATTGTTCTTCCTGGCCACTCTTTTAACTTTGTTAGAACCTGTCACTTTATCTCCATTATCAAGCGAGATCAGTGCACCTGTGGTAGACTTGGGATATTCGAAATACCAAGGCATATCTTTGAGCTCCGGGGTCGATCAGTATCTAGGAATACGCTATGCTGCACCTCCCCTGGGCCACCTGAGATTCAGAGCACCAATTGTGCCTCAAGTAACCGCCGGACTTCAAAATGCTACCAAGGTTAGTCACATATATGGGCATCCCGTATAGCACTAATTCGAGCTAGTTTCAACCAATATGCCTCGGTACAGCCTCAAACGGGAGCGCGAGTGAGACGGAAGACTGTTTATTTATAAACGTTTGGAGTCCAAAGTCCACTACTGCGGAATCGAAACTGCCCGTTTGGGTGTATATCCAAGGTGGAGGATACACACGAAACTCTAATAACAACTACAATGGCTCTACTGTCGTCGAAAAATCGGGACAGAATATTGTGTTTGTGAATTTCAATTACAGGGTTGGATCATGGGGATTCCTGACTGGGGAGAAGGTGCGCCGGGATGGCGACCTCAATGCGGGGTTACTGGATCAGAGAAAGGCTTTGGAATGGGTTCAGGCACATATCAAACAGGTATATTTAATATTGTTCTGTTTGGCTACAAAATGCTGATATGTTCTTGAATGTAGTTTGGAGGTGATCCAAGTCACGTAGTTATACACGGAGCTTCTGCTGGAGCTGGTGCAGTGGCACTCCATTTATCAGCAAAGTAAGTTCACCAACTTCAAAGAAACCTGCCTTCCTAACAATACATAGTGGCGGTCGTGATGATGGATTATTTGCCGGAGCAATTGGACAATCCATATTTTTTCCAACGCAACCTAAGGTTGCGGACCTCGAATGGCAGTTTGAGAGATACATTGCCCTTGTTGGATGTGCCAAGTCCATCAGCACCATGTCATGCCTTAGATCACAAAATACTACTACCCTCCAGGCGGCAAATGTCGCTAGTCCTTATCCTGGAAGAAGTGCAACACCACGGTTCTATTGGACTCCTACAGTAGATGGGAGTTTTATCCAAGACTACCCCTATCGACTGTTTGAGGAGGGGAAATTCGTTAGGGTACCAACTCTCATTGGAGGTATGCATGGCCATTTCAAAGCTCGGGACAAGCTAACGGGTTTTGCGACCAAGATGACACGAATGAAGGTTCGAACTTTGCTGACAATGCTGTTTCTCCCGATGCTGTGGCTACATTTTTCCAAAACAATTATCCAAAACTTTCCGCTTCGGATACAGACTCCATCAATTCAGTCTACCCCTTGATGGCTCCATTACCACGACACGAGGCCTATTTTCCGTCTGCATCTGAAGCGTATGGAGAATCCACCTTCACGTGTCCTGGGAACTTTATTTCGAAGAGATCTGCAATGAACAACGGAAAGCGAATATGGAATTACCGATATGATGTCTTGTCGTCTGAAAATGTCGAGAAGGGTCTTGGAGTTCCGCACACGTTTGAATCACCAGCGATATTTGGTCTCGGAAATGCCAAGGACGACATTACCTCTAGCTATAGTACTTACAACTCGAACATCATACCGGTAATGATGAACTATTACTTAAGCTTCGTGCGTGACTTGAATCCAAATACCTTCAAATATCCGGCCGCACCGGTCTGGGAAGGCTTTGGGGAACCATCGCTAGAGGGAAGCCGTTTGGTTTTTCAAACTAACGCAACTCACATGGAGAAAATACCACAGGAACAGGTACAGAGATGCGAGTTTTGGAGAGGGTTGGCAGTCAAAATGGCACAGTAATCGCGAGAAATGGAGATGACTAATGGGTTTCAATTGCTAGGCGAGGTACGTGGTGTGTAAGACCCAAAATCCAGTTCACAGCCAACTTTTCAAATTGACTCTTTTTGGTGGCTAGCAATGCTCTTCTAGAGTATCTCAACGTCTTTGTGCTTCCTCCCACGCTGCCTTCTCAAGTCTCTCGGAAAATGTGAGATTGTCGTGCGAAACCTCGTATGCCCATCGTCCAAGCTGGATGCCTCCCGTGGATTGTTGCTGAGCCGCTGCATCGCTGTTTTTATTGCTGTTGTTGGAAGAGGAGTCCTTTTTCGAGGAAGATCGATTACTGTGTGGCAAGTGGGTTATTACTTGTTTCTTCACACGAGAGATGATGGATTTCTTACTCTTTCTTGCTGCCGCTGGCATTGCCTTTCTTGCTGTGACTGTGGTTTGGCATGGCTGCTGAAATGGTAGGGAGGACAGGGGGTGTTGAAGATGAAACACCTTTTGCAGAAGCTTGACGAGAGTTGAGGAGGTTCTGGGGATTGATTATCCTGAAATGATTGACTGGGTGTCCTGAACAGATAAGTATTTCCAGAAAATGGCAAAAGGCCGTATTTAACTTCCTTTGAAAAAACATAGGCACTATTGTCCATCATTCGGTCAGTCAAAATAGTCTTCTTGGCTGCCACACTGGCAGTAACGCAATTTGTGGAATGGGACGTTGGACTTATGATTGATTGCTGCAGAAAAAGCAGAAGATTACGCCCTCTCGTCACTGCAGTGTCGTAATCACACAAGGACATTTGATTTCAATGTCAGTAACCCTGACCCGGGGCCTGTCATCAGTGCCTCAATCCTGCATTGCGATTGTGTGGTGTGACGGGTTGCTACTCTGTGGAGAGTTGGAACTGGGATTGTCGGTTCCTCGCGTTCTTCAGCCAGCCTGCTTGGGTTGGTGTAACAAGGCTGATACTAACTGATTGCAAAATAACCACTGCCGGTAAGCCATCCGTACGCTAACCATAAGAGTGTGTCGTACCATACCATGATTATCGATTTCAGCACCTGGGGAAACTCGTTGCGGTAGCAAAGCAAAGACCCCATCATCATATGTACTGACCCCTTCCACCACTTGAGGAACTGATTAAAGGATGAGGAGCAACGACTCCGTAATCTTCTATATTCAAGCATTCTCACGATAAGTATCTAGTTGCGTCACTTACTTGGCCTCGTTGAGTGTCCGGCCCCCTTCTGCAAGTCAAATATCAAGGCGCTTAGTCTGCATCTGCTTACCGCATTCAGCCCCCTTACCCTTCATCGCGACTATTTTACCCTGCTGCTCGCTTCAATGCGTTTAACGCTTGTTTCTTATGAAGAAACTAGTTCTATTTGCAGCTAAGGCGTCTAACTCGTTTCTTGCCTTGAATATTGAGTGAGATCAGCGGCCAGGCGGTGGTTACCTCCTATTTTCATCTGCGACAAGATGGCCCCCCTTCCCAGTCGCCTGCAGTTCCGTCTACTCACGTGACCAGCCTGACTCCAACAGACTCCGGTCTCCGTTTCGCAGACCCCACGGTTAATTTTATCCTGCGGCCACTGAAGCCTGGAAAAAGGCCACAGCAAAGGTTAGAGGATTGTTTTAATTCCATGTAAGCAATAAATGCTCCATTCACTTCCATCTGTTGGTCCCAAAGTGTTATTAAACGAACGGTAGGATCCGCGATGGGGGTTTTACATAAGTGATGGAGCCGCATCCAAATTTTGAAAGAGGAACTGTGTATAAGGTTCTTTCCAGAATTATATTTAGCGACGGATCATCTACCCGGGCTGAGTCAGTGACCCCGCAGGACCGTATTTCCGGTGACCGTTCAACATGATCATTTCAACCTCGAATATGTAAAGAACTACAAAAGCTACCCCCATTCATCTCGCTAACACGGTCGTAGTTCTCGAAATTATGCGCCGCTTTGCTGCTTCGCTGGTGCTACAGCCTTCTGTAAAGCTGCACGTAAAGTTTCTTCACTTTCGCCGCATCAGAATGAGGCATAGTGGCCGGATAATGGGCCACCTGAACACTAAGCAAGCACCTGAAGGGCAATTCAAGCAGTGAGAGTCGCATTGTGACTGACAGCACTAGAACTTCTATTTCAATAAATATTAGTCTTCTAACGGAAGGCTTGATGTTCAATTCGTCTCGGTAAGCCCGAGGTGAGCCTCAATCACTTCAAGTCATAGCCAAGGTTGGTCTATTTATCTTATCGATTTGCAATATGAAAAGGATGATAGGATTTCAAAGAAACAGGAACGGGAAATATCCAGTTCTTTCGTGCAACACGCGTAAGCTGCAAGTGTCTGATCTTCAAGTTACCAATTTTTCAATACAACAGCCCCATACCACCAGATTTTAAATTACATTCGTTATGCCATCAATTATCAAAAAGAAATTACAGCTATCCAACAAAATGGTTCTGCACAAAATTTAATTTTCCTTCCAGATCCTGTCCGGAACCTGCTCCCCAATTTCTGAAACCCAGTTCGCGCCCCCGCTTTTCTCGCTTGGGGCTGGACCCTCCAAAGCACCAATCAAGCATAGCACTTCCCGCAATGCTCCCATCGGGACCTCTCAAGTCTCTCGGCGAGAGTTAGGCTATCTTTGGATGTCTCGTATAGCCCTGATGAGAAAGGTGTTAGCTCTATTGACTTCTACCCAGGGGACGGCTGTTGTGGTGTGGCGAGGCAGTGAGAGGGAGTAGAGTGATGTCGTGCATGTGGCAAAGCAATGACCGGACACGGGGATAGCGGATTGTGGCAATAAATGGGAGGAACTATTTCTTACAGCGTTGAAGTTGTATACCCTCAGAATGTGATTGCAACTCACATGGTTTGTCGGTGTCGTGAGGCACAGGGGAAGTCTCTCTGAAGAATTGATTTGGAGATTAGCAATTTCGATCCGATTTGTGGAATTAAGACGCTCTCACCCGTCGTTTTCCAATCGATTTTTCGGACTATTGTCTTGAGAAGTGCCAGGGGGTGTTTGAGTAAGTGTTGACGAGGTAGGTGAGCTCCTGTTGAGTGAAGTCTTAAGCGAGTGTTTTGCTGACGATGAGGGTTACGTACTCTTTAGCACTCCCGCAAGTTGCTACATTACTATGAGTGCCTGGTGAGTAAGGGGGCGTAGAGGTGGTATTGGTTGGAGCATTGCTCGCAGTATCGAACTCGTAGGTCATTTTTGGCGGAGGAAGGCACGGCTGTTTTGGTAGCGATATTCAGAGTAAATTTTCTCACCAGAAGGGCAGTTTGACTTTGGCTGCAATTTAAATCTTCTTTCACAGAGTAACAGGTGGCATAGTGGCCTTGTTCTATTAAATACTATCAAAGCCCTCCTCCTAGCTCTTGCTTGGCTCAAATTGGGCTGAGAATCGCACCGCATAAATGGAGCTTTGGGGTCATGCATGGATATGCACTTTAGCACACCGAGACACAATGATATCTCTGATCGCAAAATAGAAAGAAGATCTTGTGCAAGCGTGGGGGTAAACGGCCCACGTATTTTTCCTCCTGTCCCTATTTTTCGTGATTTACGAATCGGTTACGGGGAAACCCGACACGCTTTGCATATCTGTTGCCAATCATCTCATTTTACCAAAATGCATCTCAAGGACGGACTGCATTAGTTTCCCGGGAACATGCAGCACGGCAAGTGTGTCGTTTCCGAAAGCAAGAAACGACTCGGGCCACCGCTTTTTCGGCTTCTCCCTTTAGCCCGCTCGAGTTTTCGGGCCGCCTTTATGCGCGGTTTGGATTTTCGGGAGGATATTCATCGGGAGGGCTGCAGTGGCAGACGCCACCATTAACAGTAGCTAATGGAGCTAGTACAAAGTCTTTAACTCCGAAGGTGGTATTTTCGATATCTTTATAATGACTGGGGGGCAAAATCTCCTTATGTTGATCTCTTTTTAGCTTCATCAACAGTTTGATTGATATTTCATGCGAGAATTTGCCTCAGTTCACATGGAGCTCATTTTGGGTAGTATTACAGTGGTATAAGGTAATCGTTTCATTCGTTCATTCATGCCTCTACCCCTTTAGATATATTTAGTCATTTGTGGAACAGAAGAGTGATTGTGTTAGCAGTTTCATCTTGCCAAATTAATGGTTTCCATATACTTGGTTGCATATCTAGGCACTCATGATGGAACTAGATTTTCTGGCATTATGTCCTTTCCTTGGTCAACGCACATTCCAAGTCAAAGTTTCCATTTCACACCTTATCAAGTTTGCTATCCTCCTTCTTCGAGAATAGATTTGCAAGGAGTAAGTTACCAATATAACTACTTCCGTAACTTTTCTGACAACAGCAGCTCGTCTTCCCCGAGTCACTTGCCATTGGATTTTAGAGGCATTCATTTTCAAGGAGCAAGGTGAGACTCTAAAACTCTGAGAAGTTGCATTATTGGCATAATCTCCGGTCATGTTTGCTCTCATCGGTGATGAATTTGGAAATCTTCTATTTGTAGAAGTTTCAGCACCTGATCCCTATCGGTTTTCATATCACCTGCACTACCTACAACGACACTGTCATTTAATGATCGTTTCAAACCGTCATTCTGGTACCCATTAGAAGAGATTACATGAATCGAGTGTGCTCGCTATTCGGAAAGATTTGCGAAGCTGGAAACAATTCTAGCCCCAGCCGAGCATAAGCGAGGGCGTTTCACACAAGCGCGCGGGGTGGGGGCTACCGCGGAGTTCTGGACCACACACAACAAAATGGATCCACACAATGATTGCAGTCCAATTGTGTTTTTGGATGATTTTGTTGCTTATGTAAAACAGGATAAAGGGGCTATGTTGCTCTATTAAAAGTGGGCATTGCACTGCGAACACCTACTTTTACCTTCTTTGTACTGAGTGGTCAGGACAATTAAAGTTATTGTTCTAGAATATCTCGGTGAATCGAAAGCTTAATTTCTCTATTCTCCTAATTTCTCTCGAGCCATATTTCCAATTGTACCGAACTCTACTTGAGTAATGAGGATATGGGATTTTCGCTGAGTACTGACCGCTTCTGGTATGCTTTATTCACCAAGTATAGAATTGGTCAATTATGTTACTACTTTGGACTAGCAGGCAGTGAGTCTAGTAAATTCAATGAACAAATTAAATTGTTCAACAACATGAGGAATTGAGTTGATTGAAAAGACTTCTGGGAGTATACAGCATTAAATAGATGGTTAGTATACCTAGTAAGTTCAATTATCTGAATGCATTGTTGGAAAACATTTAGAGTAATTAAGTTAACTAAAGGAAGTTCTCGGATTTCTGAAAATATAAAGTTATAGATAGATACCTACATTACCTAGATGAAATTATTTCAATATAATTAGGTAAGAAAGCTTTAAATAAATGGGTTAGTGTAGTAGATTTTAGATTGATCATAATTCTATTACTTTTTAGTAAACACTAGTGTACTTCTCGATAGAATTGCTCAATACCATAATTGGTAAATAAAGCATACCACTTCTCCTACTGTTACCCGCCTACCACTATTGGGGTCTCTGCCTGGATTGAGACTGGGTCAGTAACATTTGATGCTGTCAAGAAAGGGGTTTCATCGTAGTACTTCCTACGCCGGAAATCATAAGGTTCCAGTCCTCAATCTTCAATAGCTCAATGATTTCCTTATTGTTTTCATCAACCTAAGCCTCACTAACCGTCTTCGTCTCGAAAGTTATTGTTAGAAATTGCCCTTGAAATCCGTGTTGCTGCATCAGCTTATGTATCTCCTACTTAAACCTAAACAGTTGCTCAGTAGTAGGGTTACCAACCTTTGCAAACCAACTCGACAGCACGATCCATGGCTGTAATGTTGAAATTACCAGCCGGAATTGTTGCCCACTCGATACTGCTGCCAATACTCAATGAGGACGATAAATTGTGGCACATCATGCATGATTGCGTAATGAAATTACTTTTACTGATCCATCGTGTCTCCATTCCATTGAAACACATCATCCCGTCCCATTGCTTACTCTGGAGTTTCATTCAGACTAAAAATTGGACTCATTCCATACATTTCTAGAACGACGTTGAGATGAGCCTCCCTTGCAGGCTTGGAGCCAAGTTGCAGCAAATATTCTATAGGTACCAATTCGCTATCTACCTTTATCCTCTATTCAACCAATCAAAGTACTCTAGACTTTCCAGAGTATTTATACTAAATATATGTTGCTCAAACAAGTCAAGTGTCTCGTTCACTATGCTTTCAGAAAGTTTAGTAAGCAAGACTGAAAAGAGTGGTTGGAATGGAACATACACCTGAAAACTTCAGTAGTAATTGATTATAGAATTAGATCCCAGTTTATCACAGGAAATAGAAAAGTCCAAACCAACCTAGAGGTCTGGAAAAATGTTGTATGTCTGGCCGGTAGATGCTGTGGGTCGCGGAAAAATGGCTACTTAGTGCTGCTTTTAATGATCACTTTCGCGGCAATTTGAAGGCTTTGATTGGTGGGCTAACTACGGCACCCAACCAAAACAGCATCAAAACCCAGCATAGCGCGTTCATGTCACATTCATACTGCCCCCATACCTCTGGACCTTGACGAAACAGTGACCTCCCCCAGCTTCACTCAAGATAAGTAGTGAATTGAACGTATGACTTATTGGGTAAAAGTCTTCAGTGTTTGCTCTTCCATCTTGTATTCCCCAGCGTTGCAAGCACATAATCCAACGTAAATCTTTATCCACCCTCGATATCTTCGGAAACATGCGAGGGTCGCTCGACAGATGCTAGACACGACAATTTAAGCAACAGTTAACCCCTACTCAATCCGCAGAACTTACAGCTCTTTCGTTCCTACAGGCGTCTCAAATCCGCGCTCGAAGCACTTGGCCCGGTTTTCCTCCAGATATCCAATATCACCAGTACTCCCCGCATCTCGATTGGGGTTTTGCATCATGGCGAAACCATCCATACAGCCAACTATGGGTTTCGAGATTTGGAGAGAAAACTAGCTCCAAATGTGGACACTAGCTGGCTGCTTTGCTCGATAACCAAAGGCATAACAGCTTCTCTAGTTGGCATGATGGTAGAGGAGGGAAAACTAAATCTCACAACCAAATTACGTGAGATATTTCCCAGCTACCAGCGCGGAGATGCGCAAAACAACGTCACTATTGCAGACCTTTTAGGACACAGAACGGGCATTGCACCTTACGATGGCCTGTGGTTGGGTTCCGACAACCAGATCCTACTGGACTGGTCACAGGCTCTGCCCATACTCAGCTACGCTCCTGTTTCAAACCCTCTTCGCATCGAATTCACCTACAACAATTTAGCCTACGAAACAATTGGCCAAGTTCTGGAAAAGATGTTTAACTCTGCATACTTAGACCTGATTCACAAGCGAATCATCAGCCCCCTCAAACTGAATAGGACCTTCTTTGGTGACGAGCCATTCGATGGAAACACAGCCAAATCCTATGCTGCTCTTGCTAATGGGTCAGCTTATGAATTGCCACCATGGAGCCACGGCAAAAATCTCCTTATCGGAGTAGCGGGTGGTGTTCGCAGCTCTATCAGCGACATGCTCGTGCTCTACAAGGCATATATGGACCTTGCCAATTCACAAGTCACTTCAACTGAAGTTCATGGCTCGAAAAATCCTTTCAAACGAGCACCTCAGCTATTTGAAGCCAAGATTGGTTTACCAAACAAATCTTTGCGAGAATATAGTTACGCTTCGGGGTGGATGCGGGTACAGCTTCCGAACATTGTCGATATATTCGCAGACTATGAGCCTCCAATGCTGGGCAGAGGCTCCGCATCACGCCTCATGATACACCATTCTGGATACATTGCTGGAAATGTTGGTTGTGTAGCCCTCTTTCCGGAAACCTCAACTGCGATTATTGCTCTCGGAAATTCCGCTGGTCTAACTGACACCATGGGATTGATTGCTCATCTCCTAATAGAAACTGTCTTCGGGAACGATGTGGATCTAAACACATATGTTGATATACTTCGGCAGGCTGGGAAAGACAACATTCAATTCGTGGCTGACGTACATGAAGAACTCCTCGATAGCAAAACGGCGTACCGCATCAAAAGTTATTTTCAAGAGAGTTGAAGTAGCTACTTCTACGACGTCTTGTTACTTCAAGATATACTGAATAGGCGTTACGGAAATTGCATCCAAGTTCTGCGACACAGCCTCATAATTCCCAGTCGCATTCCACCCAGTTGACTCGTCAGTGAACCAAGTCTTCGAGGTCTCGTTTCCCTTCAGTAGCCATTCTACCAAATGCTGGCCCGCAATTCCAACACCAGCACCATTCAGCATGTCGAATGTACCCTCATGTCCGTTATTATCATTAGCTTTAAAAGCTGGGGTTAGCGAATTCAAGTGTGTATAATCCCGCTCTCCCTGTTATTTCCATTAGCACTCTCCAACCCTCGAAAATAAATATTTGCTCACATTTCATAAGCCATATCAGTCACTCCCCCATTAATCAAAAACACCGGCTTATTTATGCTAGGTACCGCCTCCGCACTAGCATTCTCGCCCTGCTGTCCACTGTTCCAAATGCCCAACCCGGTCATCGTGGGCACCAGCAGCATATGCTTCAAGTCCACCGCAACTTCTTCCCCAAGCGGCAACTCTGGTCGCATCTACGTGCGCATACTTGCCTTTCTCAGCGTTGGCGATAACCCAGTCGATTGCTTCAACGGTATTAGGGTGTAGCAGGGTACCACCAAAAAGGTGCCCACTCTCCACGTTAGCTAAGTTAAGCTAACCATCGAAAGAAACTGGCCAATCGAAGCTTCGTTTCGACCTATGATCTCGCTGATGGTTTAGAATGGAGACGCCATTACGATAGATGACAATGTCAGCGTACTTAATGCGAGAGTTCGAGCCATGATAAATGAGTGGAAGAAAGATTTTGGCATTAAAATTGAGACGAACTGAAGATTGAGAACTGGAATACAAGCATATGTTATAAATGACTCGTTAGCAACAGGTCCGTTGATGATTGATATCGTATGTTAGGAAAGAGAGTAGCTACGATTTTTGCGCGACGTAGTTTTGATCCTTCATCCTTCATCCTCCGTAACGCATTGTTTGATAGGTTAGAAGATTCTTGACAAAATTACGTTCACAAAAAGTATACTATATTAAAATATACCCTGGGTTTCCGCCTTCTGCAACCTTCCTAATTTAACTCCTGGCTGTCTGACAATCGTCCAATAACCATAGTGTACGATATCGCTACTTATAATTTCAACCAAAGTCTTGAAGAAGCGAGCAAAGAAGGAGAGGGTATAACTCATGAACGAATTATGATTACTCTATCTCCGTTTATTTCTACCGCTCTCCTCCTACCTTGCTACTTTAATTAAGAACAATGCACATTTACGATAGACATATTGCAGCTACGAGTAAGTCTCGATAATTGTACGGAAGGGAGAGAAAGAAAAAGGAGCGAGGGGGACAGTTTACGTCTCTTGCCCAGTCGCTTCTCGTCATTCTCTCGGCCATGATTCTCCATGAAAACTTCTCTCCCCACCTCTCACCCCATAGTCAGCTCAAAAACCCCGGAAACTCACGATAAAGGTGGCTGCAGTACTTTTTGTTGTTGCAGTTGTGGTGAAGATTTCTGTGGCTCCTCGCTTAGGAAGTTGTGTGACATGCTCCCAGTGGACAGAAAAAGTGGCAGTAAATAGGAGGCTCGTACTCTCCCTACCTCTAGTTGTTCTAAAGTTTTAGGGTAATTCAAGTTAATTGTGTAGGATAATAATTCAAATTGTTTCAGCTGGAGCAACACGCTAATTAGGCAGGTGCGAATCTAATATTTACTGCCGCTTTTACTGACCATAAAAGCTTTTAAGGTTTACTTCAAACCAGGACCGTTGAACGTTGATGTTTAAAAGAAAGAAGGAACTCTAGACAAATAAATGTCGAGGTTAGACATGGAAACAATTATCCTTGTTATTATAACCATTATTATTACATAATTTTGAAGGTATAAATACCAATTACCAGTTTGAAATTTCAAAGACCCTTCAAGTAAAATGCACCAGATATGAAGTCATTCAACGCCCACAGGAAAACCAAGGAAATAAATAATGCCTTCATGCGTGACAAGATACACTTTTGATTGTTTGAGGTGGGCCAACAGCCCAAGTATTAGGTGCAATCAACACTAAAGTAGCCTGGTAATCAACATATTCAAAGTGACAGTTCGTTGGCAAATTGGCATACGTAGATACCAATGCTGAGATAGAGAGAGGATTGTCTATTCTTTTTGTTAACGCTGTCCACACTAGCAATTCAAAGCTAGACTTACTCGTCGAAATAGTGGAGCCGTCCAAAGACACGGAGAGAGTGTATTTAGCACCTAAAGTAGGATCCGCGCCATCGAATTCTATTGTGATATTGCTGGGATCCGGATCTTGACAGTGCTTGGGGCATGGTTTTGGGCATGGTGTTGGGCATGGAATTAGCGGCGTTGGGCATGGAGTCGTGGTAGGCTTTGGAGGTGTTGGAGATAGAGTTGTAGTTGGTTTTGGAGGTGTTGGACATGGAGTTGTGGTGAGAAATGGCGTCGTACATTGTGTCGTGGTTGGCTTTGGCGGCGTCGGACATGGTGTGGTGGTTGGAGTGGGTGGAATACAGCTACACGCGATAGAACATACAGTCTGTGGCGGGCCAACTGCCCAGGTGCCAGCGGGTCCTTCGACGAGAGTTGGAGGATAGTCGATTGTTTTGAGGGTGCATTGCCTTGCAACATTGACGGCACTTGAAGATATGGTTGAGATTGAAAGAGGATTGTCTTAATCATGTTAGAATCGAAACAATGAAAACTCGAAGGCTACTAACTTGTGAGAATGGGGTTACCATCGAGAGGGACTGCGAGAGAGTACTGGGCTCCGGCGGCACCATGAAAGATAATAGTTTCAATAGGTGTACGACGGTAGATTGGAGAGGTATTCCCTAGCGCCATACACGTGGCTAGCAACAAGAGACTTGAAAACTGCATTTTAAAAGTTGGTGAAGACTTTGTTGTGGAATAGAGATGTGTCGAAAGTAAAATTTGTTCTACAGCGCACCCATCAGGTATTTATGAAAGATCAATGAACGCGATTATCTGGAGATTCCGCCCCCAAAGATGAATCATTGACACACTGAAGCCACCCGTAGACTGTGGACTCAAGGTTTTCCAAACCAAGATGATCTCTAACTTCTGCAAGGATATCATACCACATAGCCGAAAACATTAGTACTCTCTTTGAGTTGGAGGGATTAGAAAAATCCTCACCAATCACCTCTCATTCATTGCTATACATCAGATGTATAGGTTGCAGACCAACATCACCTAGCTTCTGATAAAGCAGCTGATAAACATAGGCATTTCAAGTAGGTTTTATGTATCCGAACGATCTTTGATCTGTTCATTACAGAAACATGGTTAGTTTCTTTCCGTGGAAACTCGTGGAAGTTGGCGGTGAAAGAAAGGCTGGCTGAAGATTATACTCAGACAATAATCAATCGTTGAGGCAGAGCTACTTCATGTTTGATACCGAAAACAAGATACAGTTGTACTGTAAGGCTTCCTAATCAGGTAGCTGACTGATCACATCCTATCAATTTCGACTTATAATTCAACTTCTTATTATATCTGGCTTGCTATTGCTGGAGGCAGCCCGGTTTTCGGCGCCCGACAGCTGCATAACACAAGTGCAGCCGGAAACCACTACCACGTTTTTCTGCAGATCTCCCGCCCCGCAAAGTATCAGATGCTGACAACTGGCAGTTTAAAGCCTCACAGCTACATGCTATATAAAACTTATCAGACCACATCTTGACGTGACCTACAGATTTTATTTTTTCCGGAAGACTTGAGAGGGTTGAGTTGAAACATCATTTGCCTGAACTTAACGAGAACGTCCAGGTGATATGGCCCTTTCCTGACATCTGAAGACTTGCCACCAGCACTGTCTCCGTCAAGTCACATCAGGGGGGGTGACTGCACATGACCAACCCGCCTCTTCGTACAATCTCATCAGATCTGAAGGCTCAATTTAGTTAATCAATTGAGTAACCAAAAAAATTCCCCAGCAATTCTCCCACTATTTCTAATGAGATCCCAGAGTGCAAAATGAAGAAGAGAAAACATACAACAGCAGGTGTTCGTTAATGTTCGCCCATCGATTCTCTGCAGTGTATAGCCGAATGTACCTTAAGATTCGGTCTTTGCAAGTATAAATGTATGTCTTTTGGTGGACGAAGACATATTTTGGTAACAGAAAGACCCCGCAGCACTTCAAAAATAATCTCTCTTATCATAGAAAAGAACGAAATTAAAACCCCGTGGACCGGTGAGCGATTGGGGATTCTAGGCAGACTCGACGCTGGTGCAGAATAAGCTTGAACAGAGTCAACTTGACTGGTCCAGCCTGTACAGGCTGTATACCTTGTCACCTCAGCTGAAAGCAAGACCCCAGTACCTGCAGCACCAGCCTTCCATTGTCGAGGCTGTGATAATGAACAACCCCACGATCTCAAAAAAAAAATTCAAGAATATTCAAGATACAAACAATTCGTTGATGATCATTTATGCGATATCAAAGAAAATACTTCATTATCCTCAATGTCGATCAGAACCTCTCTCCGTTGGAGTGACTCCAGTACACTTATATCGAGCTCAAGCGACCTTAGCCCCCTTATCTCACCTCCAGGCCCACGATTACCTTGCGAAAGATGTAAGAGTATGAAGATATGGGAACACCTGAACGGAAAATCTTTCCTACGAACGACACAATGGACTCGACCGCATGCAGATCCAGCATTGGGCTCACACGAAAATTACTCAAGTCTTCGGTCCCCGGTGTGCCATGTTATCGAAATCGTTGGTTCACATGCACCTCAGAGGCTCGCAATAGCTCTTAGAGATAATATACAAGTCATGGGGGAGAGCAGCTACACTACTAACACGGTTGAGATAAGCGTGGGGAAAGAGGCTCTCGGTCAGATACGACTTGAAAAATCACGAGAATGAATGAGAAGGATGATTTGGAAGGATTCCAGGTACGGAGAAAGTTTGGCTTCTCTCGTTGCCATAAAGGATACATTTCTTACATCAATCCCCAAGACTTTGCAACCTGCCTTAATCACCCTCATCGACGTCAACAATAACTGCTTGGTTTCCGGAAACTCAAATTTGAATTATGCGGCGCTTTCTTATGTCTGGGGAGTTTCTACAGCTGGGTTCCTCGAAACTACAAAATCAAATCGAAAATATCTCCGACAACCGGGGTCCTTGCTCACAAGTTGAAACGAATTGACGCGCACCATTTCTGATTCTATTGATATTGTGCGGTCTCTCAAAATTCCCTATCTATGGGTGGATGCTTTGTGCATCGTCCAAGATGACAAAAAAGACAAAGATCGATATATTTCAAACATGGGAAAGATATATTCGCAAGCTACATGCAAAATTATTGCACTCGCTGGTGAGAACTCCAACGCTGGTATTCCAGGCTGTGGGGGGGATTCCAATGATAGAGAGGCACTCGTCTTTGAGTTCTCGGTAACCACTAGTTGATCGACGTCTACTCATTTCAGAGTTCCCAAGTTTAAATTGCAGTTGTCAACCTCAAAATACGGAAAAAGGGCGTGGACGTTTCAAGAGCATATTCTCTCGAAGCGTTGTATCTACTTCACTAGAATTGGATGGCAACTGGATGAAGTAGGCTTAATTGATAGGGGGCTCTCCCCCGAAACCTCTGATTTTGAAGCATACTCTTCGCTCATCACGCAATATTCCGGTCGCGAACTCTCATACAAGACTGATTATCTCAGTGCTATTACCGGCATACTTGGCACCTTAGAACAACAATCGGAGGAGGGGTTCATTTCCGGTTGCCCGCTCTCAAACTCCATTGTTTCCCTTCTTTGGATTAGGGTTGATTCATCAACTCCGGTGCGCAACCCATGGTTCCCTTCTTGGTCTTGGACTGGCTGGACAGACCCTGTTTCTTTCTCCTTTGCTTTGGAATTGTGGGACAAAATGACACCCAGTTCCAATAATGGCCAAGACGTAAAGTCAATATTCTACTCAACTTCTTCTGGAAGGAGAGCAGATTGTCTGGCCAATCCAAAGGGGGAGGAGTGTATTGACATCAAGGAATGAACCTTCAACCCACAATACCTGAAATGATTCCAAGAATTATCCCACCATGAGAGTACCTGCGAATTTAGTGCGGCCTTAAATCTTCCAGTCCCCCTCCCCACTTTAAAGCTAAAAGCAAAAATATATCGCGTTTCAAATTTCCACAACCAAGACCCAATTAAGAACCACAGAATTCGACATTTTAGCGATGAATACACCCAATTCTTCTCCGGAACTTTCATTCAGATTTTACACCCAAATCCCGCAGGTATCCTTTTTGATACAATTATCCCGGTAGAAATCGAACGCTGCCGCTTCATCTCTTTTGGCTCTTCCGATGCGATAAATCTCCATCCACAGTTTAGGTTCTTCTCCAGAAATGCTGGCATCGACGTGATGCCGGAGACTGTAATGCTAGTTAGGTTTTGTGAGAATTATCGATATGCGGAGAGATTGGGAATCGGCTGCGTTTGGAGGGGCCTTAGGGACTGGAGTTGGGAGGATATTATATTGGTATGAGACAGTGACAATCTTCACGCCAACACGAGCTTCATAAGTTCTCTATTGATTCTACACACTATTTACTTTGGTTGGCTGATCTCTAGGTTTTTTGATATAATTCGGAGAAGAAAGATATATTGACTGGACCCGACCTCCTTCTGAAAGATTAAATAGGTTATACGTGACGAGTATAATTATCGAATGCTTTGAGTCTTCAAACTTGCTTTAAGAGCTGGTGAATTTCACTTTGAATTCGGAAAGTTGCTGCGTTTCAAAACATTGAAATGCTCGGGCAAGAAAAATTGAAGCTTAGATTTACTAACCAAGGCTGATCGTCGTTGATTAGATACTAGCAAAGGTTTCCACAAACAGTGTGAACACAAACTACTCAACTAACCACTACTACTGGACTAGTACTTTTGAGTAGTAGAGTAGAGTAGCCTATCTAGCCCGCGGAGAGCATTTTTCATCAATTTTTTAAATTATGTTAAATATTTAGGAGAATTAACTTGTATTACCCTAGAGAACTAAAACAATGGCAAAATAGGCAGGGACAATATACTGCTGCTTTTATTATTCCGGGCCAACTAGATCCGCACTAC
>LLCD01000253.1:0-22443 GCA_001414355.1 Hymenoscyphus salicellus
CATGCAGTTTCCGATACCTATGCAGATCCCCTGAGAGAGAAAGAGCTGTGTGTAGGTTTTTGCTAGGGAGGTCATGAAGAGGCCTAGGAGGGCGAGGACTATTTGGGAGGTTAGGTTCGAGTTTTTCAACGAGTTGTTGGGGAAATCATGGATAGAATAGAAGGAAAAGCAAGTCAAGGATTTTCCAGAGCTACCGAGAAATGGAAATGCATTTCAGAGTTAAGGAGAGAAAACTAGAGAATGCTTACCAGTTCCTGTGAAGAATACAGGACGGAAGAAACCAGCGTCTGTTAAGCGACCGGAAAAGGTTCCTATGAAGAAAAGAAGAAACACTGTTTGGGCAATGTCAACCGTCACTCTTCAATTACGATGCGTCGAGAAAAAAAGCGCCAAATGGCTTCCTTGTCTTTTGCATTGTTGGATTTTCCGTGAGGTTTTGAGAACGAACCTTGAACTGAGCCCACCCATGCTATATCGGAAGGAGGTCGATTTAGTGCAGTGACATAATACGTTTGGAAGACACCGAATGAATTTACAAAACCCCTGATTTGGTTTTTAGTTTCAACCTTTGTGAAGGATGGAATTGAGAAGTGACATACCATGTATTCATAATCACTAGATGGGCGAAGATAACTATGAGGTAATTCAATTAGTACACATACAGAAATGCCAAAGGTATACATCAGAATGAAAACATAGAAGAGTTTTTTGGATCATTGGATGAAACGAGTAACCAATTTCTTTTGCCATCGTGCGCTTCAAAAAAGGGAGATTGACTTCATAGGCCTCAGCTTGAGTTTCTTCCACCTCGCAAGGCTTTCAAATTTTGAGATATAAAACAACATTATAATCAAAAACTACACACCAATTAACCAAGCTCCAGTACCCCCGTCTGGGGGAGGTCCATCTTGTATACTCCTCGTAGTCATCCTCGTAACAATTTTCTCCACAACCCCACCATCATTACTCTTCTCGGCGTTGGAAGATACTGTATGTGGAATGGCCTCGATGTCGCCATTATCCCCAGATTCGGAACTGGATGACGAATGAAGAGGGTGGATAGACAACTCGCCCTTCTCTAGGGTTTCTTCCGACGAAGTAACAGTTGGGGGATTATGATTCGAGGACGACATTTCGTATAGGCGGAACAACTTGCGTTGAGATTTTGAGGTTATTTCAACACTGGAGTTTTATAATGGAGGTTGGGGAGTCATTGATGACTCTTCTTTTTGGAGTGGAAATGTTGAACTGAATGTGAGGGTTTGAGGTTATGCGGGTGGCGTATTTTTTGTATGGGGAATCCACCCTTGATGGTCGGGAAGTTAGCAAAGTGGGGTAGAAAAGATATCTGGAAAACTGTTTGGTCTAGAAGAGAACGACTAGTGGCACGTAGTTACGAGCTAGAGCATTTAGCGCCGAGAAAAGGTGATGTAATAACATCAAACAAAGCTCTCTCACCTCAAGTATTAATTAAATAGAAAAGGGCAAACGGAAGCATGATAGAGAGGGAATAACGGGAATAACTTCATTCAGATAATTTTAACCGTTTTCTAGCTTCCTATCCTGGTACAAATCCTCTTCAGTGACTGGCAAGCCAACTTCACAAGCTCCATAGCGGTTCTTGACCCGCCTTGGCATCGATCAAGGGCGTGGATTGACTCCATTAAAAAACCCAAATCAAGCTCAAGGGCGCAACCTGTATTCACATTGATCATTCGCTTTCCTAGCTTAATAATCAATTCTCTTCGATATATTAATTTCGAATGTTGTCAAATGTTGTGCAATGAAGAAGAGAAGCCTCATGACCATGAGGCTGCTTGTGACACATGTGGTTGGAACATTCAGGGGGCCTCGGTTGGGTGCCGTGTAGCCGAGAACCGGTGTAGGCCGATATCGGCATGAGGAGACCATGTATTCTTTTGTAAGTAAATCTTTGTGACTCCAAACCATGTCTTCAAACCACTTTCTCCTATCTCAATTGGACAGCAAGGAAACGTAAGAGCCGATTCCTGATTGCTCGTCGCTGTAAATCAGTTATTCTCCGGACCTCTTCTGTCTTATTGTACAAGAATCTGTCAGCTATTCAGTTGGAAGGTCTAGGGCAGCCATGAAATTGAGTCTCTGATTTCTCTAAATCTTTTCAGATAATGTATCCCAACAAATTAGCCTCATACTTACAGAATCGATCGCTTGGTCTCGTATTAAACCAGCTACCTCCTACACAACCCTCCAGTCTGCAGAGTCAACCAATCCAACTGATCACTGACAAACCAATTCTCGCTGCCCACAGCAGTCGGAGCCCAAAACAAATCCCAAGGATCAACCACTTTCTTAATCGCTAATAACCTCTCATAATTCGCTCCCCAAAACGACTGACCAAAATTCAAATCCATAACATCCCCTTCATTAAGATACCCTCCCGCACCAGGGGTGATCTCACTAAGACTCTTCATCCAACTCCTCGTAAGTTTCTTATTCAACACCTCCAAAGCTTCCTCATCACCTTCTGGCCAGAAATTCCCAACAATCAGGAACATCAAAGTCTCTCTCCATGCAGGATTAACCGCACTATCAGGTGTTCCCTCTGGTGCAGCTCCATTGACATTATACTGCACAAATGCACTTCCATCTTCCACCACGCTCTTGATCGTCTCCATAGTCTTATTTAACAACTCTTCATCCTCCCAATTCTTTTTTGGCATCAACCTAGAAGCAGTCCTCCAATTCGAGATTCCCACCGTGCCATGCGGGAAGTGATTTTTCCAAGCCTCATGGAAATTATCATATACGAAAAACGTCGGCTGAACCACAAAACCAATCCCCTCCCATTCCTTGAATAATGGCGCGGTCATGTTCTTAAACTCCTCAGGTCCCATCCCCGGAACGAGCCAAGGCAACATACTCCAACCATACCCAATTCTCGGATCCAGATTCCGGCCGAATAGAGACTGGTAACCATAACTCCCCTTAGCAGCATACTCAGGATAATGCCTCCAATACAGAAACATAGCCTTCCAAAGAAGCTCCGTAGAAACCCCAGTATCATTCCCCGACTCCACATACCAAGTAACACCCGAAACAACCATCTTCGGATGTACCTTCACAGTCATACTAGTAACAACTCCCCAAGTCGCTCCTCCACCGCCTCTGATCGCCCAAAACAAATCTTTATGATGCGTCTCATCAACAGTAAGGAATTTCCCATCAGGAGTAACGATATTAACACTCAAAACCTGATCACTCGCCATCCCAAACTTTGAAATTAGCGGATTATGACCACCACCCGCAAGATAGCCACCCGTAACACCAACACCCTTACATTCTCCCCCTTGAGCAGTAACTCCATATTTATCAGCGGCTTCATACATCTCCCCCACATTAACACCAGCACCCAATCTAAAGACCGTCCCCTCATAACTTTTCGTTTTATAATTCTCAACAAACTCAATGGATTTAAAATTATGCGTCCAAATCGACAGAGCACCCGCACCCGTGGATTTCCCTAGGAAATCATGACCAGTGTTTTTAACCACGAGACGTATCCCGGTGTTGCGTGCGAAGTTAATTGCTAGTTGGATTTGAAAGACAGAGGTAGCTTTGAGGACGTATGGGGGGAAGCCGCCGAGGGTACAGGTACTTGTGTTGCCGTTTTGGGGCTGGCAGGTGAGGCCTTGAAAGAGGGGGGACATTATTGAGGTTGGGTCGTTTTCGCTGGTTTTTGTTTAGAATTCATCTTGGAGGGAGGGTAAGTACAATACCTACTGGATCACATTATCGGACCAACCTGCAAGAACCCCCTCGCAAGCAGTTGCGTTATAGGCCACATGATTTGTATAACATACCGCTCCAATGGGAATAGTTTCAATCAAAGCACCTCCACTTAAAAGATTGAAAGTATCCCAGACGAACTTTGAAGGCCATGAGGGATCACCGGGGAACACTTTGCATTTGCTGGAACTGGAAGATTTGCTTTCCGCGAAAGCACCAGCGAAATGGAAGAGTGAGATATCGTTAGGTGACAAGGCTGTCAGATTCTTCAACACTGGTTCTGTGAGTTGAAGTTTTTCGGCTTCAATGGTATCTCCTTCAACATGCTCAGCGGCGATGTTGATAGTCTGACTGGTGACTAGAGAGAAAACGCTCGCTAGAACAAATGACCAAAAAAGCAAAGCCATAGCTCCCCAATTTTGCCCCGACTGAAACAAATGCGAGTTCCTAAAAGAAAGGAAGAAGACGAGGCTCTAGTCCAGGGTACCGCAAGTCATATAACTCGATGGGTGAGACTGACTAATAAGAAAGGCTCTTCGCACATAAGTGGATCTCGGAAGTACCCCGCATCTTGTTACATGGTGAGCTTACTGCGATTGAGAATCCCATCAAACCACAGAATATGATAACCTTGAATTGTAGATCTCATAGGAAAACAATCTATGAGAAAGTACTAATGCAAAACAAAACAATTCAGACGACCTTCGCCCGTTTATCAGCCTCTTCATTTCTCGTTCCTAATTTCTCCCCTATCCACCCCTCGCTAAACTTTCTCTCCTTTTCCACTATACTTCTTCTATCAAACTTAATCATCGATTCCCCTCCGCATTCCGAGTAAAGAGTCAAATGAGTGAAGGCAAAGAAGTATTTTAAAAGTTGTTTTCCGTCAACCATGTGGCTACGCCCCCTTCTCGCATCCTTTGTACCTTCCTCAAGAGGGCTAGGGCAAGGTAAGTTGCCGATCATTGCTCGAAAACAAAGCTCCGTCTCCACACCGCTGTGTACAGCTGAAGAAGAATTGGCACTTGCCATAAAACAAAGAGTATGACATCTCAATAAAGCAAGAGACGAGAGTGATGCTGTAAACCGTGCATAATTCAAAGCCAACGCTCCGCCAGACTTCCACATACAAACACTAATCCTACAAACAAACACGTCTCAAAAGTGCAACCCAATCCAAACCTACCCTTCCTTACCCCGCCATCGCCCAAACCCGAAAAACTACCCACCAACAACAGCCAAACCCTCATAGATCTTACTCTTAACAGCATAGAAAGTACTCTCCTTCTGCGGAATAGCCACAATCCCCGAACTCTCAATCTCAATCCTGCCCGTACCTGTCTTTTTCACAATCACCGATCCATCAATCAATAATGTTCCCTCGCCTCTGAATTCGGCCGTGTGGCCAGAGGCTTGCATGATTTTTCTCAAGTCTGCTAAGCGCAAGTCTCCGACGTGGAGTGGTTGGGCGACGGATCGGGTGGCGGATGCCATGCTCGATGGGAGGATATCTAGGGTTGGGACTTCATTTCGGGTTGGTGCGACTGGTACGATTTCGGTCGAGGTACTTTCGCTTTCGTCTTCTCCTTTGATTAATTTCTGTCGTTTTTTGCTTCCCTCGCCATCAGCATCGGGGGCTTCGCGAGAAGTGACTTCGAGTCGACCTGTGAGAGTGACGATTCCCAATCCTTTCACGTTCTGCCATCTTAGTCGTTTAACGAGAGCATCTGTGAGTTTGATGGACCAAGCATTGGTATCGACACTTGCATCAACCCATACACCAATTTCTGGAGTAAACACATCGATAGACGTTTCATCAACCCCGCCAATTTTCGCCGCGAGAAGTTTCCGACAATCAATGGCTAGAGTTGATGTCTCCTCCTTCATACCACCGACGAAAATCAATTTTCGAGGTTGGATAAGAGGGATTAACATTTGCAAGCTACGCTTGTCATGTACACCACCAAAGTCGACGAAAGCTACACGCAGGTCAACAACGAGAGTTTCGGTCGTGATGACAGCTCTTGATGGACCCGTGATCTCTTCCACCTCCATTTCGAAATCATTATTAGGATCCATAATCATGCCTTGATTTCCATCAGAACTCTCGCGTCCTTGGAATTGCTGGTGCTTGTTTCCACCAAGTCCCCGTGGATCGAGAGGAACATCATCCCATTTCCGCTTCTTCCCCAGTGTATCCTTGGTGTCGTATTTTCCGGGTTGTTGTCGCATATCATGTCCATCAACCTCGTCACGCTCTTCTTCTCTCTGGAAATCT
Source organism: Hymenoscyphus salicellus (assembly GCA_001414355.1). Taxonomy (NCBI): domain Eukaryota; kingdom Fungi; phylum Ascomycota; class Leotiomycetes; order Helotiales; family Helotiaceae; genus Hymenoscyphus; species Hymenoscyphus salicellus. The sequence continues at coordinate 6,047 of LLCD01000253.1, forward strand.
TCTCTTCTAAGGAGTTCTCCAAAATCATCGTTTCTCTTTCGTCTGATGACCATAGGAAACATCTTTTCTCGTCCCTTCTTTCCTCGGACATCATAGTCGTGTACACCCTTTTTGCGAAGCAGAATATTGATCCCAAGGTCCTCATCACTCAAACCAATCTTCTTTCGGTTTGCCTGACCCATGGTCGCCGAGATATTAAGAGCCTTTCCTTGCTGCTCGGTTTCAGAACCTTCGTCATCAGAAGAGGAGTCGGACGATGCATCATCAATCACATCTGCAGATGATTCCAGAGCTGTAGCTCCACCAGCCTGCGTCGTTTGCAGTTGGTGTCTAGTTGCCAACCATTGCTGGTACACGCCAAGATCATTCCCCTCAAGTGCAACTCGTTTCGCTTCTCGTAGAGTAAGTTCTTGACCTCCGGCATAGACCTGCTCTAGATTGTCGCCACTAGACGCAGGCTCGGTAGCAACTCCATGTTTGCGTTCCTCCCACCAAGACCATAACGTTCTTGCCATTCCAATATTCGGGGTCTCCAGTGATGGCACGCCCAGCTTTTCCGTAAGAATGACAAGATTCCGTCTGTCGTCACAAATCTTCCGTAGGACTTCTTTGGAGAATCCCCATTCTAGAGATGTATCGCTGGCCAAAATTACCTTTCCAACGGATCTCCCAAGGTTATCGGTTTCGTACAGTACTCGATCGATTTGCCCTTTTCGCTCTAGTAGTCGCAGGTGCTGGAAATCGAATGGCCCCCCAGGCATTTTTGAGTCCCTGTCATCCTGCTTTTGTTGATTCTGATGCTGATTCTGGTTTCCACCGGCAACGGCTTCAAATTCCCGAACGATACCTTCGTCCATCCACTCCAACATACTTCTTGCATAACGCATAGTTGCTTGAATATTTTTGCTCGCCAAATACGGCTTTGCTGAAAGAAGGGGGCTGTCTTCATTTTCGCTCTCTGTCCGCCATGCATGCTCGAGAAGGTAAGCAAGTTCAAGCACACGGGCACTCGAATCAGTTGGAATAAGTACGATTCCTCCTTTTGAAACCGAAGACTTGATCATGTCAATCAGAAGCTCGTCTCGCTTCTTCTTTCCACCCGATACAGCTACTCTTTCCCCACCCTTACTACTGCAAATCAAGGCTGTTGGTTTCCGTAATTGCTCGATAACCTCAGCACCACCACCAGCAGCGCCTCCAAGCCAAGCAGCACCAGCTAAGACATTTTCACGAGATTGATTCCAGTCTACTGCATAGACGATCGACTCCAATCCATGTTGAATATGCCAGATTGTTCCTCCCAGAGTATGACCAGCATTGTACGCGGTGATAGTAAGTCCATTGAGAGGAGGCGACCATGGTGATGGAAGCGGCTGGTGGGGTTGTGAGTATTTTAAAGGATGTACGAGGGCAAAATAAGAAGCGATCTCTTGACCGGTGGGTGGCTGTAGAAGAATATTTCGCTCCTCTTCTGAAGAAGATGACTGGGGATACGAGTATGAGGTCTCTGTCAAAGATTCCGGGGGTATTATTGTAGAAGCAAGAGGAGTCGAGCTGTATAGATCTTGGAGGAGCGTTCTTCCCAGAGCTATAACTGGAGTCGTCGCATAGATGGGTATTCGAGTGAAGAGCGGGAAATGTTTACAACAATGTGCGAATGCTGCAATATGTGCCGTCGTGGCATGCGTAAGGAGGACCACTGAGAGAGTTGGAACGACTCTGGATAATGTGTTAGCATGGCCACAGGAGCAGCAAGTGGAGCGGATATCGGGGCAATCAAAGTTGGGGTGATCATAAGAGAATATAGGCCATGAATGAGGATGGATCAGGTTGAATGATGTTGATTGATGTCTGCTATACATGGCTCTCTCTCGCAAATCCGGCCCTCAGCCTCTCCCCAAAGCATAAACACCCCGCGAAAGAAATCTCAACCTACTTCTCAAGCTCCTTCAGCTTGGCCACGTCGAAAGTTTCGTCCCATCCGACATCTATCAAGACCTTGACTCCTCCATCGAGCTCGAGAAGGGATTGCGACGCCGCTGATTCGGACTGCGCGCCCAGTAATGAGCAGAAAGTGAACATTGTTAGATCCTAACCTGCGGCTTCTGCCTCCAATTCAACGCATCCAAACTCCTTCTTATGTGGTGTTTCGCATACTCGTGCGGTCACTATTGGGTAATATTTCGTCAGTCTTCAGTTGATGGCGATGTGAATTCGGAGGTGTTGACTGTCGCAAGTTCTGGTTGACTTGGAAATGGAGACAGGAGAGAAAGCGCGTCAAGGTTTCTTTGCCAGGGGTAGCACTAGCGTGGACACCGAGAGCATGTGGCATAAAGCAGCACCTGCCCGCACCCACATTCTTTGTATTTGTAAAACACTCTCCGCTCTGCATGCCGCTTTCCATTTTCTGCTTTACAGCCATTCAGGGATTCAGCGTCTGGCCCGAGGGGAATTCTTGAAATCGTCCACGGTGTCAACACCTAGCTATCACCAGATTCGCATTCACGAACCACCATCACCCTTTCTCTCTCCTCCGATCTGCAGAAACTGAAATACCCTCATGCAATGAATCGAATTTCATGATCTCCTGATCTCCCAAATTATCTACCTTAGCTACGAGCTTCGCTGGACTTCGCCATTTGTCTGTAATCGGTAGCCTACACCTATAAGCAATGTCCGATTACCAACTCTACCACTCTCTGGGCCAGGGCGATCAAAATGACCCTAGAAACCAAGGTCAAACCCCACAAGTAGCACCTCCTCAATTCAACCCTCAAGTGGCCCCTTCGCCTTACGGTCCTCAATCTGGCGCAAACTATACCCCTCAAGGACAACCTCAATATGGCACTCCGCAGATGGGCGCGCCTTCGGCACATCAGGGCGCCCAAGACTCAGGATATTTTCCACACCAAGCTGGACAACCACAAGATGGAGGGCTAGCAGCGCAGATGGGTGGATTGGGATTGGGCGAAGTTGCAACCCACGGAAAGAAGAAGAAGAAGGATAGGCACGCATATCATACAGTGGAAGCGCCGGCTGGCTCCTCTGCAGCTTTCAATGGAATTCCCCAAGGAAACGTTCAGCCCTCGCAATTTTTAAACTCGGACCCTTCAGCAATGTCCTCTCCCGGTGGCCAATTTTTGAACCAGCAAATTACCCCTCAGATGTCTCAATTTCCAGCTCCCGTCAATGCACCATTTAACCCAGCAAACGCTGCTTCACCAGCCGAGTTTGCTTCAAGAGATGGTACCAATCCAGACAGCTTTTCAGCCAATGTACAAGCTTCAGCCCAAGGCCAGGTCGATCCAGATCAAATTCCAAGTGTACCTAGCTCCAGAGATGCCCTTTCACAATACTACCTCAGCAATGTGTATCCAACCTTTGAACACCATATTCCCCCTCCAGCCTCGGTTTCCTTCGTGGCCTTTGATCAAGGCAATGCCTCTCCTAAATTCACGCGTTTATCTATGAATAATATCCCATCCAATTCAGATGCGCTTCATTCTACCGGACTACCTCTCGGATTACTTCTACAGCCTCTTGCTCCTTTACAAGCCGGAGAACTCGAAATCCCGGTCTTGGATTTTGGCGAGATTGGACCACCAAGATGTCACCGATGTCGAGCTTATATCAATCCTTTCATGGTCTTCCGGTCAGGAGGAAACAAGTTCGTGTGTAACATGTGTAATTATGCGAACGATTGTCCTCCTGAATATTTCTGCGCCACTACTCCCCAAGGAGCACGTGTTGACCGGGAGTCAAGGGCGGAATTGATGCGAGGAACGGTGGAATTCTTGGTTCCAAAGGAATATTGGAATAAGGAGCCTGTTGGATTGAGATGGCTCTTTTTGATTGATGTTGGTCAAGAGGCCTTCAACAAGGGCTTTTTGGAATCGTTTTGTGAAGGTATTATGGTTGCTCTTTACGGAACCGACCCTGATTCCGAGGAACGAAAGATTCCAGCAGGAGCCAAAGTTGGATTTGTTACATTTGATAAAGATATACATTTCTACAACATGAATGTAAGTTTGATCTTGGAATGTGTGGAATTTCAAGTTACTGACGTTTTTAGCCTGCATTGGATCAAGCACAGATGTTGATTATGCCAGATATTGAAGATCCTTTCCTGCCTCTGAGCGAAGGTCTCTTTGTCGATCCTTATGAAGCCAAGTGTGTTCCCACTTTTTGCTGAGAATCGTAATCCTTGCTAACACTCCCAGATCTAACATCACCTCATTACTAAGTCAACTTCCTGCACTATTTTCACAAGTCAAAAACCCAGAACCTGCTTTACTGCCGACATTGACAGCAGCATTAGCAGCGCTTGAGAAGACAGGTGGTAAGATCTTATGCTCATTATCAGCTCTACCCACCTGGGGTCCAGGCCGGCTATTCCTTCGTGACGATGGTAAACAACAAGGTGATGCAGAAAAGAAGCTTTTCACCACTGAGCATCCAGGTTGGAGAAAAATGGCAGACAAAATGGTCACTGCTGGCGTTGGTGTTGATTTCTTCCTGGCAGCTCCAGGTGGTGGTTACCTTGACATTGCCACGATAGGTCATGTCTCGGCATCCACTGGTGGAGAAACGTTCTATTACCCCAACTTCGTCTCCCCACGCGATTCCGCAAAGTTAGCGCAAGAAATCATGCACACTGTTGGGCGAGAGACTGGATATCAAGCGCTGATGAAAGTCCGATGCTCGAATGGTTTGCAGGTTTCATCGTATCACGGAAACTTCGTGCAGCATACTTTTGGAGCTGACGTTGAGTTTGGAGTCGTGGATGCCGACAAGGCAATCGGTGTCATGTTCAGTTACGACGGAAAACTCGATGCGAAACTTGATGCTCATTTCCAGAGTGCTCTGCTGTATACAACTGCTAGCGGTGAACGGAGGGTTAGATGTTCCAACGTCATTGCGAGCGTCAGCGATAGTGCCAAGGATTGCATGAAGTTTGTTGATCAAGATGCTGTCTATGCTCTGATCGCAAAGGAGGCTGCTACCAAGATGACTTCTGCTTCATTGAAGGAGATCAGAGGTGCTTTGACGGAAAAGACTGTCGATATTCTAGCTGGTTACCGCAAGAATTTCTCGGGCTCGCATCCTCCTGGACAACTTGTTCTCCCTGAAAATCTCAAGGAGTTTAGTATGTACATCCTAGGTCTGATCAAATCTCGTGCCTTCAAGGGAGGATCGGAACCAACAGACCGAAGAGTGCACGATATGCGAATCATCAAAGGTATGGGGGCTCTTGAGCTCTCCCTCTATCTGTATCCTCGCATGATACCGATCCACAACCTTCAGCCAGAAGACGGATTTCCAAATCCCGAGTCTGGACATCTTCGCATGCCTCCTTCGATACGATGCTCCTTCTCGCGTGTTGAGGATGGTGGCGTATATCTCATTGATAACGGTCAAAACTGCTACCTCTGGATGCACTCTCAAACCTCACCAAACCTGATCATCGATCTCTTTGGCGAGGACAAGGACTCGCTGAAGGCACTGGACCCATACAGCTCCTCCCTACCCGTTCTACAAACACATCTTAGTGCGCAAGTTCGAAATATCCTTGAGTATCTAAAGACTATGCGTGGTTCAAAAGCCTTGACCATTCAACTCGCGCGACAGGGACTCGATGGTGCGGAATATGAGTTCGCGCGACTGTTGGTCGAGGATCGAAACAACGAGGCGCAGAGTTACGTGGATTGGTTGGTGCATATCCACCGCCATGTACAGTTGGAGGTATTTCCTCCTTGTTGATATCCCTTGTTTTTGGGATTAATTGCTAACGTTAAACAAGTTGACCGGACAGAGGAAGAAGGATGAGGGTGGTGATAATTCGATAGCTTCGAATTTTGCGGGGTTGAGGCCTCCTTATTGGTAGAGAAGCGGACGCGATATATGTGGTGGCGGGTTGGAGAGATACCCAGGGAATGCCAGGAGGGGCTTAGAAGGAGAGAGCTGTGAATTGACTTTTGACTTGTGAGTACATTTAGCGTGCATAGAAAAAGTCTTAGGGTTTCTCTGGTTTTTAGTGATGCATTTATGGGGAATGAAATGAGTTCTTTTTTCTCTCGCGGGTTTTGTTGTTCTTTTCGTGTCTTGTGAACTTTGATTTTTCATGACACTGCTATCCTGTAAGTGCTTTGCAGTGATTACTCTGTGGCCAGGAATACCTGGGATAGTGTAGAACCTCAATATTGTTACAAACGAGTGGCTTAGGAGTCAGTTGGTGGAAGCTGGGAATACTGGATGGGGAGAAACAGGAACCCTGGTCGTGCCTTGGGTACAGTATAAATTTGACAGACTTTCGAAGAATTCTGGCAACAGGAACATTTCGATATAAACGCGGCATTCTCGGGAGACATGATAGGTGCTGTGGGTTTTTCCTTTCTTACGAATTGCTATTTTGCACCAGTGTTTTTGCATGTCTGTTATGTTGTTTACAATTCTCGTCCCTCTTGCTGTCGAATTATTCTGTTGTAATTCCCCTCTTTGCGCGATGGTGTGCGGCGACTTAGTGTGCCTCTAGGTGGGTGTTGGAACGGCTTCTCCCTACGTTAGAGTTCATTCTCCAAAGGCTTTGTTCTAGGGGATCGTTGAGTTCCCGAGAGCGCATGCACAAATGCGGCCATTTCGTCTGGGCATATCTTCATGTAGAGCACGCCGCAAGTGATTTTATACAGGAGCTGCATGATGATCTGTATGATGAATCATACAGATCATTTGAGAGTGGAATTTGGAAGTGTGGTATGAGGAGCTCAGGGTTTGATTGTTCTTCCTCTTAAGTTATGCTGTAGGGTTGATGGTTTTATCTCATCCGTGAGATGTGCCATCTTGGACAGCACTTAGCTACAATACCCATGCGAAATTAGGTACGTGTTTCTTAGTGAAATTGGTATAAATATTTCTTGGTAGAGGTGTTACTGTCTGTCCTAGCAGCGGTAGAGAATTATTTGAAGGAACATTTCATTGTGGACTTCCGTCTTCCTATCTTCGTTATGGCCCGATGTTCATTATCCTCATACGACCAATAATCAGAACTTTGTACCTTCCAACTCCTCCGAGAACTCTCGTCATGGTTCTCTTGGCTTTTGGTTTTCTTGTTTCTTGTTGTCGAAATACTTGCTACTGTTGAATTTCCCTCATCCGACGATTGGGCAAGGAAAGACCTGTGATGCTGTCAGTTACGTGAGAGAGGATGGAAGACGGGAGGTTGTTCTTTCTCATCATCTACGTGGACACGGGAATTTTGTCGATATGGGTTGTGTGAAGTCGGGTCCATTGAAGGGGAGCATTTGTGCATTTCCTCGTTGTTTATGCAATGTAGTTAGAACGTAATCTTATATACCGAGACTGGTGAATGTTGAGTTATGAGGTAGGGTAGCTTGTGGATCCATGCGTTTTCGAGTGTTGAAGTGGAGTTTTGGAGGGGAGATTTTGGCAAGCGAAATCCAAGCTCGTTAGCATAATATTAATAGGAATTCTTTTCTGGTCTGAATTTAGATACTTCATGTTATTATTATTGCAGTCTGGAATCTGAACCTGGGTTATTATTAAGCTTGGAAAAAAGGGTTTCTTAAATGGGCTGGGTTGTGAAGTTGATATTGTTTTATCATCTTCTTCGAAAAGTATGAAATTTGGGTATCTGTCGGGTACTCACAATACCAGATATTCTTGGTTATTTAGGATAATAGCACTAGAAATGTTGGACGTGAAATGGGGCTAGCAGAGATAAAAAATAAATCTTGGGACATGAAGTTGGAGGTGTTATGACTCATACCAATACCAAGAGACTTGATTGCGCTCTTGACCGTTGTAGATTTCCCATGCTCCACCCTCTATAAGCCACCAGAGCTTTCCTCACGTGTTCAAGATCTCAATCTTCATCTTGTGCGAGATATTGGTATCTAGACACATTATTTCTCCGCTTCTCTTGTTGTCGAAATTCTTGGTGATGTCGAATCTTTTTCTTTTGGCCCTCGTGGATTCCGAGACTTGGAAGACGTTTAAGCTTGTGTGGGAGGGTGTAAATGTGGTTTTTTCTTGACTGCTTTGTAGACAAGGAGATACCGATAGAAATCAGGGCTGTGCGAAGTTGGTCCCAAAGATCTCTGCCGCCATAGATTGGTTCTCCACAATCCACTTCAAGATAACTTAGTAACTTGGTTTATATAAAATTACGTGCTTTGGTAATGCTTGAGTGGGGGATTCATATGTCTCTTGAAGGCCTTTTGGGAAAATAAGAGCTTTGTCAATCTAGTATCATTAACCATGTTTGTCTCAAGCATTTTCAAATTGGCTTTCAAAGCTTCAATGGATAGGAAGGAGTTTAGGAGGGTTACCGATGAGTAGAAGATAAAATTTGTGTTTCGTTTGATCCCCTGGAACGACTTTCTTCTGCCTTGGTTTGATTAAAACTCATCCTTGTCTCGATAAATCTTTCTAAACATTGGTAAATTCTCGCTCAGACTATTAAGGTGGAGTCTAATTATAATTCTAAAAAAAATACGACAGTTGTCAGTCTATAAGGCCAATAAAGAATTTGACGAACTGGAGCAAAAATGGTGCCTTGGAAGTGTGGGTATCTTTTTCTGCTAACGAACTAGACTACCTCTAGTAAACCTCACAAAAAAACAAACCACCCTCGTTTCCCCCATCATCCTTCACTCCTTCACCTTTCCCAATAAGCGAAAGATAATTAGGAATCGACAGCAGCAAGATTCGCGAAAGCAATAGAGCAGTGACTTATTGTTGAAAGAAAAATAAGAACGTTCAAACTAATTCTGTTTGCTTCCGTACTAGCCAGGAATTATCCAGAGAACATCGGGGACAGGCTCTCAACGAGATCTCCTCCGTATCTTCCTCCGATAGGCTCCGGCATGTGTTTCTGACGAATTATGCAAACGAGTTACTTTGCCTTATACAGTACGTTCCAAGGGTTTACTTCTAATTCACCAGGAGCGGATGAGTGGCAAACACAGCCCCCCTTGATGCTGAACTTGTTGAGAAGTGGAAGGCGGTGAAGTTGATCTTCACCTTCTTCTGAGCACTCTGAGTTTTGCTCTTTCCGATATGCCTTTCGTGATTTTACTCTGGGGGAGGTTCGATTGGCCTTGTGTTTGTCATTGCTGGGGGCGAGAATAATGAAGTCAAATTTGAGGGAGAAGGGGCAAAGTGTATAATAATTCTGACTTAGAAACGGGGAGGTAAGAAGGTATTAGCACTTTGTGCAAGGTTCTCGGAACACCCAGGTGTGGGAATTCGTTCCAGGTAGGAAAACAAGTCACTTGACGTACCTATGGAATGTAGGTTATAGTTGTCCTAGATTCACTTGTACAACCACATACATTCAACCTGAGTAAATTGTTACGTGAGTTCTAGGTGTATCGAGCTGACGAGGAATCGAAAGGTTCGTATTGTTCCACTGAGACGACCCGAGACTGCGACCCCAAAACACAAGTATGAGTTCAATTGCCAACCCCTAGATGACTTGCCAAATATCCAAAGTCGCTGAGACAAAGAACTTGGTCGTAGGTGAGTCAACGCGAAACATGCTATGGATGGTTTCAAGGTTTAGGTTATGCCTCGCCTTGTTCTTTCTCACGAAGGATGACCCACCCCTCTTAGCCCTCCTCTGCTTTCTCACTGTTGCAGATTCCATTTTTGCTTTATTACTGTCGACTATTATGCTACTGTCGAAACCAATCTCAACTAGCAATAAGGATTTACAATATCTAGCGTGTGTCTGAACCCAGAGTACGAATTGAAGCCAAGTTTGGCAAATTTGGGATGCCGGGACAAGCGGGTGAAGTTTCGTGGTCTACTTGGTCTCCACGGAGCTCCACCATCTGAGAGTTGAAAAGTAGAATCTCTTTATTCCTTGAAGAAGACACCAAACGCAAAGTTCTTATACAACGGAAGACGAGAGCAACAACAAGTTTGGAGTAAAACAATATTTCTGCATGACTTTGAGCTACACTAACTAGCCATTCTCCTGGTATAACCCATATCCAAAACACCATCACCAAACAAACATACTCTCGACAGTTTCCCTATATGCAAGAAAGAGTATATGCCCAAGAGAGAAATGAAACTCGTAATTAGACGTTCCTAGCAGTTTAACCAAGCTCGAGAGGTCGAAGAATCCAGCCTCTTGAACTTGTCCATCCAACCAGACCCCTTAGGAGTGACAAAACACCCCATCACAACTTACTATCAACACAACAAGCCTTCCCATTCTCCCCCACCACCGCCTCTCCAACAGACTGCTGATGCTCCACACTAGCAAGCACACTCTTATTAAAACTCTGCACACTAGGCGGAACGTCCAACGCAGGGTTCTTATCAAAGAAATTCACCGGCTTGAGAGAAACCTTGATAATCTCCACCGGCATAACAGGGAAATCCTCAATCCTAGGAACATGGTTGATACCAAATTGCACCCAGACAATCAGGTCATCATCAAGAACATTATCTTTTCTGGCAGCCCAACTTCGTACGCCCGTTCCACCACGTGATTGATTTGTGTATTTTCCGCCTGAGTAGAGCTCGTCGTCACGGTGGGAGGTGACGTAGATGTTGTGGTCACCAAATTCGGCTCGTTTGTGGTGGAAACTGTCTTTGTCGGCGAGGAGTTTTTGGAAGGGGGGAGCGTGGATTTTGTAGGCGACTGGCTTTCCGTTGATGGGATTCTTGATGGATGAGTTTTGGATTTTGAAGGTTCGGTTGGTGTCGAAGTCGAGGTCGAAACCACCGGAGGTGGTGATGGGGGTTTCGGTTACGGTGTAACCTACTCCGTGGGGGTTGAAGTCAGAGCGTGGCATGGCGTGTGCTTCATCGTAGACGACGCGGTTGATGGGCCCATCGATCATGGGGTCTACGCGGAGGGAGAATATGTGTTGATGGTGGGCGGCGAGGACTCCGGGGTGGACGACTGTTCCGAATGGAACGGAGATACCTTCGTCGATTGGCTGAGTTGAGAGGATACCTGTTGCTCGAACTTCGTACATCACTTCTCCGGCTTGGTTGAAGATGAATGCGAGAATGTATTCGTAGTTAGAGACAGTGATGATGGATTGAAGAACCAATTCCCTGTTTCGAGCGATGGCAGCCCGACCTGTTCGATAGTTCGTATGCTTCCAGGCGATACCGTTGTCTTGTTCGTGGATGCAAACAACATTTGGCATATCTAGAGAATCTCCCTTGTCATCGCTAAGTACTGCTGAGAGGTAATGAATTGATCCGAGGCAATCACATCCTAGTTGCAAGTTGTTGGCCATGATACCGGCTCCAGCATCACCCAGGTCGAATGCTGCCTTCTTGTGGAATGGATGACGAGGATCGGCGTATGGGATACTCATATCTGAGAGAGAAAGTCTGTAGAAGAGTGGACGGCCAGCGTAATGAACATCATATAAAACCATTCCCTCACGTTGGTTAAAGCCAACCTTGAATGCCCATTTTTGCCACACAATCGTGCGTCCTTGCTCACTAAAGTTGGAAACTTTGAATGAAGCGCCCTCTGGCTGAATAACATTGAGTGGCTTCAAATCGGTTCGAAGGGTTTGAGCTTCTGGAATATACTCGTTCGGTGGTTGAACTTTGTATGGTGTTGGCTCTTTGAGCGTGTTGTCGGCTCCTGTTGGTAGGTAATCAATTCTTGTAACCTTCATGGTCTCGGCACTGACGACTGGAGAGATACTGAGTGGCATAGCATAATGGTTACTGTCTGCTTCGGAAGAATTGTTTGGATCCCGAATGTAGAGAAAGCATTGAAACATTCTCTTTTCGTCAGAGAAGAGTCCCTCATTGACTCCATCGGAACCTATGATTTGTCAACAAGAACTCCAGTCAGATGGTTGAGTGTTAGAGAGAACCATACCATAGATCCAAGGGTCGCTTATCACGATAGTGCCTTTTGGAAGTTGGAGTTTGGCAATTTCCGCCTGTACTCTCTCGTCTGCTAACGCAGCTTGTTCGACCTTGACGATCTCATCCCCGTCTGCGTTACTGTGCACGTTTGGACCTAAACGCAAGTTGCTCTGGACTTTACCAGCACTCAAATTTATGATTGCCTCGTGGAGTTTGTCCTTCAAAAAGTCAGTACCGAAGACCCGGGATTGAGGAAACCAAAATCCAATTCGGGTTCAGGGAGATTTTCGATTGTACGTACAGTATTACGAATGTAGTACACAACGAAACTTCGTCTGTCGATAGTGGGGGTCGACTGCCCACTGTGTTCTGCTGCCAAATACGGAGACAGTTCCGCTTTGCTTGGTTCTTGCAAAGTGATGCTTTTAAACTGGAGTTTGGTGTCTTCTGGCCAGAGACTCTTGATCAAGCGTGAACTTTCAGTAATTTCAAAAGCAGTCAATGGACCAAGAGGATGTTGTGGTGCCGCTTTTCCTCCCACAATGGGGAGAGAGGTGGCAATCTGTTCGACAGACATACTTGCAGGAATGGAATGAGGTTGCAATATTTCGACCAAAAAGAGTACGTTTCAGAGAAAGAGGAGAGATATAGGAGGGAATGAGAACAGATTATATGGCGTAAGAAAGAAGCGGGAGATGGTCAAATATGACCTCAATAATCCATAATCCAGGTTCGTCTTTGTCTGCTTATCGCCAACACCATCTGAAGCGCCCCACCATCTACCCCCGCTCTCACACTTGTACCGCGTACAACTGCCAAATCGAGTATCGCGGAAGAATACGATGGACTACATCCAATTCTGATTCGCGGGCATCGATACCAAACGTAAATGTTGCATCACCAACATTGTTCAACCCGACTGGCCATTTCAACACCACCACCACAGAGTCCAGACACGAAGAATTGTATCTCGGATGGAGATCCGGATATCATTTCGGGTAGTATTTCGGATAACTGGCGCGTTAATTGAAGCTTTCAAATTTGTTGCAAAAGTGGGATTTATAGAACCGTTTCTACTCAGAGGAGAAGGCGAAGGCGAGAACGGCAAGAATGGCTGCTTACCGCCCCCGCAGAGGGCTTTCGAACCGGCGCAACCCACCCCATCCTCATCGAACCACGATGTACGTCAATTCTGGACGTAAAATACTCTACCAGCCATGATAAGGCATACCACATGGTGGACAGCATCCTCTCGACCCCATTCCTCGAAGCGACTTACGAACATCGAACCCTCTTGACAAAGTGCTATATTTCGATATGGCGGACATGAATAGGACTGGGACATACTGGCAGAGGCGGAATGTTTCTTTATGATATGCCGGATGCTTTGAGCCACTGGCACTACGAACTAGGATATATATATGGAGGACTGGAGATCCAGTCTCAAGGGACAGCTTTGCTTCCGAGAGAGGGGAAACGTGGATGTGGATGTTACTGCATGAGCCTGGATATAATTCTACATCGAGGCGGCCTTCGATTGTGAGAGGCGAGTCCTCTGGTTATCCTGCTTTTGCAAGAGATATGCGGGAGGATCTGCGGAAAATTCAACTATCGTCCGAGGTGGTTTAGGAGGGTCAGGAAATCGACCACTCACTTCTCCTAAATTCTCTCGTACAATACTTCAAATCGTCTAAAAATTTCTGGGGCGATGGGAAGGGGCATGTTCAAAGCAAAACACAAGATTCCTGCCCTTTCAACCGCTTAGGGGTACAGCGAGTACAGATACTCCCAATCCCGGCTTGATTTATATCTTTCGAACGGGAAACGGCGAGTGTCGAGCCCGGAAAGAGGTTACCCCCACGATGGCATCAAGGTGAGTATCCACTTTTTGGGGGGCCTTTGTGAACTTTTTCTTCTCTTCTCTTTTCAAAAAGTCGTGTTTTTTGGTCGTTGAGTGACCTCGAATCTGTTCTCGGCATTTGTGGAAAGGGTTGCCATCAGAGTCTGCGATTTCACGCATTTTGATCCAAGATTTCCCTCTGGAATCTTGGAAATATACTTCTTGATGGGCTCATTTTTAAGGTGGGGTGGGGGGAGAAAGTTGCCTTCAGACCACTCACGTTCTCTTCGCAGCACAAGGTGCTATGAAAACAATCACTCTGTTCGTGTTTGGCCTAACCTCTATGATTCATGGTTAACTTGGCTTAGCCCCTTCCCAAAGCTTGCTATAACTTCCGCCAATATCTATTTCTTTCTATTTCCATTTAAACCTCGCCAGTAATCTCACTCCGAATTCCAACCAACCAAAGTATTCTACAATTTGTTGGTTTCTTTGTTCTCAAGCACCAAATACCCTCGGTCCCCATCACCCTTTTCCAGCTCAACTCTTCAAACATTTTCTCGGGAACTTCCGTCGACAGCTTTCGTCATGTTGTGGCAATTCTTTCCACTTGTTCCGCAGGTCGTTGTCTTCATTCTCACCATCTTGTGCATCATCGCTGGACAACCGAGATACGGCACGCTCTCCAATTTTCACATCCTCTCCGTCGATGCCACGGGCCTCAAAGCAATCAACGGAACCGAGCCAAGCAAACAACTGCCAATCCACGACTACTACAAACTTTACCTGACGACCCAGTGCACTTCAAACTATGACAAAAACTCTTACTCTTACTTCGATGTGATTTGCTCCAAGCCTTCGAACAATGGTATGCTTGGTTTATCTACCTCCATCTAAAACATTTGACAGAGCGCTAACGTGCAATTTCTACAGCCAGTTTTAATCTCAAAGACCTGATATCCAAGGACCTCGAAAACAGTCACGAGAACTTCACGAAACCTGATCTTGCTACTATCTTCCCCAAAGATTTACAGCTGGATTTCGAGCTTCATAATCTGCGTTTCCACGTCGCTTATGTGTTTTACATTCTGACAGCAGTCTGGGCCTGTATCTTGATCGTCATCGGGTTGTTCACCTTCTTACCTTCTCCATTTGGAGAAGGGGTTGCTTCGATCGCGGCAGTCTTTGCAGGTGTACGTTTATCCATACCCCGATCTCTTTCCCTTGTAAAATGTAACTAACGCCGGAATAGGCTCTCGACACATGGATCTTCATTGCCTCCGTTACTGTGACTGTCGTGGCAGATGAGGCGGCGTGGTCTATTCAGAGAAACAGTGATTACCTCACCGTGAGTGTGGGTGGCAAGTTTTGGCGCTCACTTGGTCAGCCTTCGCAATTATGGCAGTCCTGGGCACCGTCTCCTACATCATGGCTTTCATCGTCGGTCTTGCTGAGAAGGAATTAAGAGGCGATGATGATTAGCATGTTACTTAGGGCATGGTGTACTTGATGGCGATGGTTTTTGTATTTGTTACAAACCCTTCTCTACATTTAGACTTAAGATAGACTAGAAAAGATGGTTTACCGAATTAGTCTCTATGTTTTCCATGCGCTTTCTACTCAAATTACCTCGTTGCGCGTTCGCCGAGTACACGTTTCTAAGATAATATTTGCTCGGGAGAAAGCTCGTGAGAGCCATGATTGGTCACAAAAACGAGGCCGATATTCGCACCCTCCTGTTGTCTAACCTTTCCCGGGTAAGCTATCTTCGTCAAGCTAAGCTGTAGCTTACTGTTAGCTTACCCAAAACTTAATGGGTCACTGGTATTTACTTGCTAGACATCCCCAATTAATTGATATATTATTTCCAACTTCCTTGCTGGTTTTTTTTAGGCAGCTTACCCACAACTTACCCACTGGCTCATTGGCTTACTTACTACCCAGTAAACCATCAAGTTTGGATAAGGCATTAAGTTTGGGAAGGCTAGAAAAAAGACTTGGGGGTCGAAAATGAAGTAGTGATAAGCCATGAGTTACCTGATAAGCTGGAAAATACTTGGGCTAGTATTTAATGAACGCCCTCAGCTAATTTTCAGCTCGTTTTTCGCTTCCACCCCACCCCCCTTTTTTCACTACTATTACTTATATATAATGTAATTCTGGGTGTTTTTGTATGAAAAGTAGTAGAAATTAAAGCTCTATCCCTAGAAATCATTATCCTCTCCATGGTCTACTACTTTCTAGAGAGTCTTTCTTAGGTTACTAATTATATTATCTATTACTTTCTAGAGTAACTTCTTCTACTCCTATACCTACATATGCTTTAAATCTGCCTTATCATTTAGTTGTTTCTTTCTCTTATGTAGTTATTGTCTTATATACCTCTAAATCTACTCTATTAGGTTTATATCTAGTGACTAGGCAGGGTAAAAAAGCCGCTAAATAGAATAGTAATATAATACTTCTTTAGTTACCTTGTAACCGTAAGAGCTAGTATTATCTATAACTAAACGTATTATCTTCCTTCTCTCTAGCTTATATAGTTCCTTATACTAGAGAACAACTTTAGCTTAAGATACTCCTTATAAAGCTAGTACTAATCTACCTCTCCCTTACCTCTGCCTCCCCTCTTATATACTTGTTTATATAGAAAGTTATATAACTTAGCCTTCTTTTTAGATAC
>LLCD01000254.1:0-22442 GCA_001414355.1 Hymenoscyphus salicellus
ACTGTGAAGAGCTTCCAATGCCTCTAATGCCTCCTTCATCAAGGGTGTTGGAGAACCAGCAGCTATCTTCTCCATTGAACCAAAATGCTGACCGTTTGATCGGTGGCCAGATCTGGAACCTAAACTTAGATGAGAGCCTAGAGTACTCTTCCTTAAAATGAGAAAATTGTTAGATTTTAAAGATTGCTGATCTATTATGATTTTTTAACGAGGGTTAGCCTTGTAAAATAGGCGACTCTAGTGTTTACAATAAGTATTTGCGATAAGGTTGGATCACAGAGGGATACCTACGTCGGAGTTATTACAAGTTGCGCGCTTTAGTTTTCGAGTTTCTAGAGAGGTAGAGACTAGATTGGATTAGTATTAATATAGCGCCTAGGTAAAGAATAACATACTTACGCTAGGTTTTGATTGCTTAGATGGTTCCTTAAAAGGCACTTGAAAGTATGTTTTTCTCTAAATTTTTTAGAAACTCGTAAACTGAGCTGTACTTATAGTGGCATTGGTAGGTGACATCAGATAAGCATTCCTAAGTAGTAGCAGCGGTGTAGAAGATAGGTATTGAACAGAAAATTCGATGGAATTAAAACAAAATATAAGGGGAAGGCCACCTCTTTATACCTAGCTCCTAGGGCACAGCTTTAGATCACGCGCTAGAGCCTTTTCGATCATTAAAGTCTCCTGTTAGTTTATCTTCTACAACTGTGATCTCTCTTTTCTCGCTTAAAAACTCTATAAGCTTTCCTGCTCCTCTATCATCTACATATACTACTTAGAAGTATTCTTTCGCCCACCCCCCATTTCGTGGGAACATGTATTTATTCAAGCATAATTTCTTGTCCTCAAATTATTTTAAGGAGGGTTGAAACGGCTTAAGGCTTCCTAGCAACATAATCAGTACTTAGTCTCTTAGATTTGCCTAGTTCCTTCGCTAAAGACCATCGCTTATAAACTCTTAGTACTTTTCCACCTCGCCCACCTCGCCTACAAATCTATAGACAAATTAGGATAGGAGGCGAATCAGTGATAAAAGAGAGTATTACGCTATAATAGTACTCTTATAAATGATATAAGATGAACGATAATATAGATGATTAAATAATAGATTAAATAGTAAGGAAAACAGTATATCAAGTAGTATATTAAATAGATGAACAGAATAGAGGTCGGGAACGAGGAAAATCGAGTGATATTGTAGATCTAGCTTAACTATTATATACACAGACGAAATTCGATTATAATATTAGCTCTCCTTCTCGCCTAACAACAGTACCTTTAAGTTAAAATTTACATCTTTCTTTACACTTTAAGCTTACTATATGTATCTCTTATGTTTCTAAGTGGCCTCTGTAGTAAATTATCGCTACTATCTAATTTAAACTAGTTTGTAAATTTCGTTACTAAGACGCTAACTATAATACTAATTAAAAATGGCCTAAATTCAGGCTTCGCTGGGCACTTAAAAGTTCCTATACTAAACAACATATAACCTCTCTTACCTAAGTTGTATGTGGTAAGCGTAGCCTAGCGACCTAGATTAAATCTTATTACATTGTCGCCCTATTTAGTTATATCACGATGTAAATATTTAACATTAATAGTAACCTTCTTACTATCTATTCCCTATAGATCTGCCTAGTCGGGGGATATAGATGTAGTCCCTCTGCTATAATTCTTTTAATAGAGACACTTAATCTATCTTAATTCTATGTCTCCTTTTTAAACTTTCCTCTCGTGGGGTCTAATAAGAATTTTTTAATTTACTCTATATATTTGCAGACCTGTTGTAGTTCTTATAGAAATTACACCTTAAGAAATATCTATAGTACTACATGCTATAGTTTCTCGTAGGCGGGAAGAAGGATGTTTAGCAGGTTCTCTTCTCCTGACTGCGATTTGTTCGACGAAAAAGTTGATTAGAGTTAGGATTGGAATTCTTTCTAGTACACTATGTTTTATCTTAACAGGTAATTCCCTTTGACACAATCTAGAGCGAATTGATTCTAGACGTAATAAATTCAACTTCGCTATTAGACGGTGTTAAGATCACTAGAAAGAATTTTCGTAATATAGTATGGAATATAAGTGCCTAGACCATTAGTAGTAGGCGGAAAGAGCTTAAAGTTTAGAGCTTGACAATAATAATAAACTGTTTTGTCTAGTTAGACGTAAACTGTGTGAATATTTTCTAGTCGTCCCTCTGGGTTCTAAAAAGAGATTTAGAATAGTTAACGAATCTTTTAGTATGTCTAGGATTAATAGTTGTAAAAGCATTATTTATCCTGAATGCTATTACTAGCCTTTGATTTGGGGATGCTTGCTGCTTGAGCGTGGAGTTTTTAAGCAGGTCCTGACATTCTTAGAGCCGTATAATGTTTCCTAGATGCCTAAATGAAGTATGTGATAATAATGACGAGAACAACAGAGGTGTAGACTAAAGTAATTACTGATTGATATAATATGATCATAGATGTAAGAGGGAAAGGAGTTCAAGTGTTGTATAGGAGTTGTTTGGGGCTATGATATCTTCTATTTGAAATGATCTATGATATTTCCCTTATACTTCTTTAACTTCGGTTACTGATTTCATTAAACCATCGTTGAAATGCCCTACTAACTTTGTTTAACTTTTTTTGTCGATCTGCTTCTTCGTCATATTCTGAATCCTCGGAATGAACGTTAAACACATCGGTATGCTTCTGATTCTCCTACTCTAGCATGTTGTCTCTAATATACCTAACGTATAGTTAACAGGTACAAAATGGTTTACGATACTAAATGTTTATACGATCTAATCTTTACTTATACACACCGGAAGGAATCTCTCCCAGATCATAGGAGGCGTCTCTTCCCCAAATACACGAAGTTGATGCAAACTCCATCCCCTTGCCCGTCCATCTCGTGCAGGCTTTATCGCAATAGGTTCGTTTTGAGACAGGGTGTTGGGGTAATCGAGGTTCGCGAAGACTTCTATTCCCCCTCCTCCGAGCTCCCCTCTTCATTAATATTGCAAGAAGAAACGTAGCGGTATAAAATGGAGTCATAGATTGCTCGAAGCTTTGAAATTACGCTTACATCAATCAACACCAAAATTCTTCCAATTGTCTTATAAAGTCTAGAATAATCGAACTCTTGTAAAAGCAGGCACGATAGTATTACAAAGAGTGCAAAAAGTAAACAGCCTTCAAACCTTCAGAAGTCCGTTAACCGCACGCGTGAGGCCTTGTCGTCCCAGACAATTCAACACTATTAACGTTAAAAGTAAATACGAGGAAAAGAGGTTGTTTAAACGACGTTTCTAGAAGTAAGGTGTTTATTTCTAGAGACTCTATTTTATACCTAGTATAAGAATATCTCTTTAAACTCGTTACATTAACTTGTTCAGAAAATGCAATATAACCAAAGACATGAATAATAAAAAATCACTAATTAACAACTTATATCATACTACTAAGAATGATAATTACGCCTCGTTTTTCCCCTTCCACCTTCTCTCTCTGCCGTGAGATTACAAGTGAGTTACGAAAAGTCAAGTAACCCAAGGATAAGTTTAGGACCCAAAAATAAGTGACAAGTAAGCTACCGATTATCGATTTAAGCAGGATTAAGTGTGGGGGCGAAATTTGGAAGGTAAGCCAGCAAGTGAGCCAGCAAGTAATCCAACCAAATCTGGAGGCCGCGAACGGAGCCGCGAGTAAGGCCAAGTAAGCCGACAAGCTTTTTAGGCCAGAAAATGTATTTCGTCGACGAGTCATTGATGTCAACCGTTTTAATAAGCCCGTCAGTTTACTACCCAAAACAAAATCCGAGACGTTGTAACAAGAATCATTCAATGAAAAGGTTCCCATTACTGCTAGCAGATCCCTATTCCATTGCTTCCCAATGTCTAAAGGACCAATAGAAAATTTTACACACCCCCATCCCGTCAATCCCTCCGTGTATGTGTTCGGAACAGGAACCAAACAGAAAAAAACATCAGCGAAAAAAAGTATCAAAAGTGGTATATCTCCATCCATCCATCCCTCATCCCACCCGTTGAGCTCTATCGAAGAAGTTAAGTTTCTCTCTACTCACTTATCCTTCCCCTCCGCCCTCTTCTCCATAATCTCATCCTTCTTATCCCCCGCCCTCTGCAGCAAATCCTTACCCACGTCCTTACTATTCTCCACAATCCTTGATGCCAGATCCGAAAAGGACTGATTGCTAGGGATCTTCTCATCCTCCTTCTCTTTGGCCTGATCAAGAACCCCTTTGAGAGCACCGGGCGGTAAGCCCAGACCCATAGCAAGTTGAGGGATCTTTGTCATACCCTCACCCGTTCTGAACTTCTTCTTTTCGTCCACTCGTCTCGTGGAATAAACAGTCGCAGTCTGGCCTTGAGCTTCACGAATACGTTGAACCTCTTCTTCGTAAGCCGTGACGTAGATTGGAAAATCTGCTGCGGTTGGCGACTCGGCTATCAAGATTTCCGCTGGTAGCTCCAAAGAATCACTTTCTCCAGCACCAATTCCTAAATACAAAGGCTCGCCGTCTAGTGGATCGTGAGCGTGGCCCTTCTCCCCAGGAGATTCGCCTTGAGGAGTTTCAGGGATTGATACCCTCGAGACGTCACCAGAGCTGACTCCGTCAAGTTGTGGTGCGGGCCGTATAGAGTCCGAGTCAACGCTGGTAATGACCAATGGGTCGACGTTTCCTTGAGATCTAAGTGGTCTCGTTTGTGTAATGTCATGATGCACGCCTTCGGCAGCAAGGGCAGATTCAATGGCGTCTCTGTCATCACGATCATCACTCTTAGATCTTTGTAGTACAGGTTCCGACGTTTCTGCAAGTCCCGCTGAACGACTGGTAGCCGCTTCTAGCGATCGTAGACCTTTGTCCAAGGCGTTTGAGAGTACATTAGGACGTTTGCTATGTCCATCTACCAAACCCTTGAACTTCTTGACTGCTTTCATCTAATTTGAATTAGTTTGAACCTTAAAAGAAGTAGGCGCTGACTCACCATGGTCAAAAGATTCCTCATCTTGGAGGTGATAGCATGATTGACTTCACTTTCACTCGGTGGCTCTACCAAAACGGCAGTATTTTCAGCTGCTGAGAGCAGTGGATCAGCACCATTTTTCGTGACCCAAGGATGTTCCTGCGAAGAGATCAGTATGGCTTAAAAGACGTATAATGGATTGTATTCTTACTCGCATTTCTTCCATTGTAATTCTTTTCATGGGATCCTTTTCCAGAAGTCTCCTCATAAGGTCGCAGAAATCAGAGTTGGTTTCTGGTTCCACGTTTAATTCGTCAGCCTTGATGGCCTCATAGAGTTCTAATACTCCAGTGCGCTCGAAGGGTATTTTCCCAAATCGAAGACAATAAAGGGATACTCCCATGGACCAAATATCGGCAGCTTTACCAGAAACATCACCGTGCCTGGTGACACACAGCTCTGGAGGTAAGAAAGCGGGCGAGCCAGCGGACTTTGCTGTTCGCATTTCTGATTCTTTCTCGAACATTTCAGAAACTCCAAAGTCGACTATCTTCAGTACATCGTCCTCGGTTAGGAGGAGATTATCTGGCTTGATATCTCGATGTATAATTCCTTGAGCATGAACTTGGAGTTGTTAGTAAACAAGCCAAGCAATGGAAGAAGGAACTCACGATATTCGATTCCAAGTATTAAATCTCGGAACCAGCAGCGACAACTTTCCAAGTCATAAGGGTCCGATTGTTCGCCTAAGCCAACCTTCATAATGACACCCTTTTTGCACATCTCTAGAACCATGTATAGCGAGTCCTCTTCCGGGTCGTCTAGAACTTCTATGAGCGAGACAAGATTTGGATGATCCAATTTCTTCATAATGGCGATTTCCTCCTTGATCAAGTACAAAGGATTTCCATTCTCCTCTGCATCATGGAGATCAGATGCCGAATGCCGGTGTAATGGTGCATTGAAACCCACTCCAGCTGCTAGTTGGCCCGGTCTTCTCGCTCGATGAGGTCTTCGCAGGATATTCGACTGGGCTCGTTTTCGTAATCGTGATTTGGAGAACTCCTTGACAGCCTAAAGTACTTTCGTTAGCCTTAGACCATTCCCAACAAACAATTTCTTTGGCAATTCCTGCTCACGTATTCTTTTCCATATTGATCAACGGCAAGATGGACAGCTCCAAACGAGCCTCGTCCAATCTCATCCTTTATTATGTACTGGTTTATTCGATGTTCTCCATGTCCATCTTCCTCGTTATTCCTGTATTCGGATTTCGCATTCAAGGTTTCCTTGACTTCTCGATGTTGCGAAGCTTGTCGTTTGTGGTGCCGGATTGGGCTGTGAAAGGTGGGTGCAGAGCTGCGCAAACAGTTAGTTGGAACCAACCAACAAACCGCCCTCAGTCAGAATTCGGATGGAAACGTACAGGTGTTGAAATATGGGAGGTCTTCCAGTCTCCGTATCGACTGGGCTTAGAGATATCTCGCCTAATATTGTTAGTTTGGGCCCGTCAAAAAAGTAACGGGTAAGGTAAATACCAGTTGTGCCATAGGAGGAGGGGATACTGGCACTGATCCCCGCTTCTTCAGCTCCAGCTTTCTTGAGTGCGGTTTCCGCGTGGCTCGATTCGCGGTTATCGTCTGCAGGAATCATAGCTGATGTGATAATCTCTGCAGCATGTTCGGAGCAGAAGGAGAGAAGAAGTGAAATTTCTCTGGTTGACAAGAACTCAGCGCTAGCTTGCTCCTGCAATCTGCCTAGTTCAGCTTGAAGTGAGTCTAAGAATCCCACGACCATGCGCTCGGACGGTGGGGGACCTTTTAGCGCGTCTTGGTAAAAGCTTGTCTCCCCAAGCCGGCAATTTGCACCCGTTTTCCTTTGGAGCCGTGGGAGCCTCGCGTGGAGAGAGCTGGTCGCCCCGTATTTGGTTGGACTCAGGCAGTTGTTGACTTGCATACCATCTGTGGCTACTCCTCCCTTCAGGATGACTTGCTACAGTTTCTACATCTTCGACCGGCATAGTAACTTTTCCTACTTTCAATCTCACGTCCGCAAAATTGCTAATCATTTCCCAGCCGAATGCATCTACTCCAAACTCTGGGCCCGACAAGACCGTCCCCTCTCCGCCGGCGTCGATCCAACACCACGCCCAATCTCTGGCTCCGGTCTACCAGCAAGCAATGGAGCAGCACCTCCTGATCTCGGCCCAGCACGAGCACGACCAGCACGTTTGAGTGCCCAAGACGATGCGAAGCTGATTTTTGGAACCATATTCTCTCTGCGGAACATGGTGAGGAAGCTTGGAGGGCCGGATGATAGGTGCATACATACTGCGGCTGCTTGAAAGAGAATGGAAGATGTTAATATGAGGGCGCAGCTTTATATCCTTTCGAACCGGCCAATACAAACTCCACTACTACGAGACTCCCACCAGCATCAAGTTCGTCATGCTCACAGATACACAAACACTGAACATGCGGAATGTTTTGCACCAGATATACGTAAACCTTTACGTTGAGTTTGGTGAGTGGCCTTATTTATTTATTCCTTTTGGATACATAGCTAATGTTGCTATTCAATAGTGGTCAAGAATCCTTTGTCGCCAGTGGAACATCCAGGGGGCGTAGGAGTTGCAAACGAGCTTTTTGAGCTAGCACTTGACCAATTTGTTAAAGGGGTTCTATAATCCATGTTTATCCAATCTTGGGTGGTGCGGTTCATAGACCATAATTGGTAGCCAAGTCTTTGGGAATGGGACGGCGTTGGTTGACGGGCATTGCGGGTGTTTCGGCGAGAATATAGCTTCATGAATCTTTTACCATTAATTGGTACTGGAAACTATTTTACAAGTCGTTTCCCCTTTCCAGATTTGATAAAGTTCGGTATCTAGTCCATTACCTAATAATATCCCCTACCCCCTACGGAAACCCTAACTCCTGAGAAATAGACCGGTCCATCATGGCGACTTGGGCTTGTCACCCGCTTCTGCTGTTTCAACAGCTTTGCCCCACGCACTCTCAAAATTGCTTGTTGAGCCAACATCCAAAATACTTTCTTCACCCGCTACGGCTTTCTCATCTGGGACAGTTTCCTCCTCAGAAGCAGATGTTTCCCAAGCAAGCTTCTCTTCTACTGCCTTCTTTTCCTCGGACATCTTTTCTTCCGGGACTTTGCTCTCTGCCTCGACGATTTTTGGGCCAGTTACTCGAACGATTGGCTCCATGAGCGAGACACTTCCATCATCATTAACGGGACTGATCTCGCTCTCCCAATTACTGGAATAAACAACAGCCGCGAAAGCTTCAAGGTCTCTGACTTGCTCCATCGCTTGAAGATACTCGTTTGGTACTCCATTTCCAATGGAATGGGCCTGCCTAGTAACAGTTGCAAGCACAATGGGTAGCTTTACCGGCTTCGTGTCAACAATTTCAGTAATCCGCGAACCCTCGAGATCTCCGACTTCAGGAACGGGCGGAATTTTAAATGCTTGCTGTGCAATCTTTTGGTCCACCAAAGTCGAGAAGCCAGCATCCAGGAGGAGTGTTAGAACGTGGGAGAAAGGAGGCGAGTCGACAAGGTCTGACGTTTCATCTAGTAATCGTCGTAAAGATGCACTTTCGGCAACTCTGGGTGAAGATGATGAGTCGTTGGCCATTCCTGATTCCCTGAGCACAAAGTCTTCATCCTCTCTAGATGGTAGTAGATATTCTAACCATCTACCTGCTTGTCTTTCAGCTTCCGTGGCACCCTCTATCCTCTTTCGGACTTCAAGAGTTAACTCGGAGAACTTTTGCATCGAAACGTCATCCCTTGGACTTAGAGCACCGAATACATCCTTCACGGCGGCCTCCACCTTCAGCATGACTTGCCTCCACCCCCGGTGTAAGAGCCACCAACTGAATGTCAAGTATTGTCGGTTCGTCTCAAAATCGTTACCATACGCTTGATCCGGGTTATCATCGTCATTATTTTCCAAACTAATTGTCGACTGCTCCATCCCACCAGTGGCGAGAGATACGACACTTGAGAGATAGCTTCGTCTACCAAGCAAGTTAAGTTGTATTCGGGTGAGCAATGTAAGCAAAGCGAGTGTATATATGAGGGTAAAGGATCGAGTGATGGCTGTAGTTGTGTGAGTGCTATTCAAAGCTAGTTTTGGGATATGGGCTTGCACTCACCACTAATCTTGAGATCATTCCACAGTTGTAATTTGGACTTTCGAGCTTTTTGAACGACCTGTCCTCCATCTTGTGCCCCATCCCCAGTAGAATCAACCGAAGAGATGCCCACTTGACTGGCATGTATTCCACTCTCACTCTGTAAACTTATCATGCTTCTGCCATCGTCATCCGTCACACTTGGTGGGCCAGAGCCCAATTCGGATGGATGAGGTTCTCCGGAACGAGCTAGTTTCGCAGCCTTCTGCTGTTGGAGTTCGAATGTGATTCTTTCCGTTTCTAGCTCTGCAAGAATATTGTCGGTGGCTGTTGGGAGTAGGGCTAGGACGGTAAAGGTGCAATCCTCTTGGTTCTGTTCGAATCGTCTCCGCAGACTATTTTTCAGTAAGTATACATTCTCGTATAGAAGAAGGAGTTGCATACTTCTCCCGAGCTATGCGATCACTGCTCATGCGCTCTCGTACATCTGAAATCTTGCCCAATACATATTGAGTTACTACGTAGCCAGCCCCAACAACTCCAATTCCAACAGCGAGGGGCGTTCTATTCCGGCGGAGCCATCTTCGGGAAGCAGATAGCATGTTGTAGAATTATTACGACAGTGGTAACATCGGTGTTAACTGCCTCTTGGAAAGAGATTTATCCGATGTGGCTGTCACTCAAGGGGAACCTTTCGACTTGAGGTGACTTGTGAGGCCGAGGTTGAAGAGCGGCGTGGACGGGGCCGAAGACTTGGCAAGGTTGAGGAAAGCGGCGCTGCTTTCTGGGCTGCGTGTCATGCCGCTTTGTCAACCGCAATTCCGGAACTCTCCCTTGTCACTTTGGTCATTTTTGGGGGGTGCAATTCAGCGATTCAAACACGCTGTGGATCACGATAAGCCACTTTCCTTTGCGGCCCACATGCGCTCTTTCTACCCCTCCATCTCCAACTCTCCATTTCACTCGAAGAACCAGCCCCTAGAACCACAACAACATAAACGAACGACACTCTTACAGCAAATGCTAGACAACCTTTCCACGATGGAACAGCGCAGGCCGCCAGAATTCATTATCGAGGTCTTCGCAGATCCTTCATCCGTCAAGGACGTCGTGCGAGGTCATTATTGCCCGCTGTCTCAGCTGCCGATGATAGCGCCGCTAACTTTGGAACCTGAATAGGCATTTTACATACCATCTTCTTTCACCGGTTCTTTCCCTCTATACGCCCTTCCACCCGAGATGTGCTGGACCTGACCCTCCCGGTGGTGACGGATGTCGAGCTGGAGACCTTGATCGAGCAGAGGACGGCAAGCTTGGTCCGCCAATTCGATGCGAGTTCTGATATGGGCGCGAGAAAGACAGTAAGAGGGTCGATGGCCGTGCAATTCTACGAGAAGAAGCGGAGGAAGGCCTGGTTCACCAAAGCAGAGGAAGAGGTATGTTGGGAGGAGTGGACTTTGGATGTCACTTTGGCCACGCCGCGGACGGAAAGTGGTATGTCTTTGCGCACGTTTGACATGAAGAACCCAATTCTGACGCGTGATGAACAATTAGAACGGGCCAAGGTTCGAGGTGCTATGGAATCAATGCTGCTGAAAGCTGCCATGAAGATTGTTTCGACTGTGAATAAAGAAAAAGATCATATACCGCCCATAACCACCAGCGAGGCAAATCCCTTTCCTTACCAGATCATTATCAATCCTTCCAAGGGGGATGGCTGGGGCAAGCGAGTGGGGATATATTAGTGTTGAGAAACATCTGTACATGCATTGGGCGTTTGGAGTTTTGGGATAGAAGGAACGTTGGAGACAGATACCCAATGAAGATCATATTATGTTTATTATGATGTCACCTCTGCAGTGAGCAGCCATTAATCATCATGTTCGTGAGTTCGTGAGTTTCTTTTCAACTATCCATCAAGTCCTGCTGAATCCGCCCCGGCCGCGACCTCGACCAAACCTCACACTCGTGGGAACAAATTTCAGGGAAGACATAGCACTCGTCAACCCGCTCATGTCCACATCCTTTGAAGTAGGAGGACTTTTATCGCCATTTACTGTTCCTTCTGCTCCGGCTGGCTCCTGGTCGGTGCTAGTGATGGTTTCTAGGGTAGAGTTTCGTCTCTTGGCTCTTTCCTCAATGTCCTTTCTGTGACTTGCGGAGCTTCTCCGGCGATGCCTTCCAGAAATCAGCATTGAAGCCCGATTGTCCACTCCAGTGTTGACGACAATAAAATCATAATCTTTTGGATACGCGTGTTTGTCGATCATGTGCATTTTCCGCTTGTCTGGAGTTGAGCACACACGGTCACAATCTTCAACAAAACATGCATACTTGAATAGTTAGAAAGTGCAAATAGAGAAAGGAGGAAAACAATAACTCACCGTCTTCTCACCCCGTTCTCTGCGAACACTCATAATTGCGTCATGATTTTCTTCAATGTGTAAAGTCAAGAAATGCTCCGTGGGGAAGTTTCTTCGACATTCAAGACATCTATTGGAGTGCGTTTTTCTGTAATGCACCTCGAAGCTTTCGAGGTCTGGAAATGAGATTGTTTCTCGGTGCGGGGGAAGTGAGCATTTCATGGCTGTTGCTGGTGTAGCTTCACCGCTGGAATCTGATAATCCGGGGTCGATTTTGAATAGTTTTGAGGAAGAGGAGGTGAAATGAGGAACCGCCTGAGCAGTGTTATCTGAGGTTCCTGACTCTTCATCCTCAGACCGTGAGCGTTTGACCATCTTTCAAGTAGTCGAGTGTTGGGGGAAATTACAGGATGCAGGTACAACTCTTTCGTCGGCGTTCTTGCCCCTCACTTTCCTGTAACTATGAATCAATATCAATAACCGGATGTGTCGATGACATTCATCGATTTTGCGTTTGGAGTTTTGGAAGAGACAAATAACTTATCAAGCCAGTCAGAAATATAAGTTGGATGTTTGTTGTTGTTGTGGGAAATCTTCTTAATTCGTGGCCTTGCATTAATGGAGGGGAACCAAGGCGAGCAAGGCTGAGATTCGCTGCAAGGTCTCGGCAAAAGCAACGGAGCCTGTGGCCAGCCGCATCAAAACCCTAGTTTGGTCGGCGCCGTGCTGGCTAAACCATTATGACTACATAAACTCGTCGGCTTCACCTTTAGCGCAACCCCTCCAGACCGGGATCTTCTTTTTTTAAATGTACATTTAATAGGACTCTCTCCCCTGCCCTCCCTTACCTATGGATCGCTTCTGGATCCCACGATTTGCGGAGCTCCACGCGCAAACCTAACAGGCAAGTCGACCGTGGGGTCGCAAAGAATCCTGCTACACAGAAAGAAGCAATGGCTACACCGGTTGCGCAGAAGTGGATGTGAGTGACGATAATTCCCTTCTCCAGAGAACTCCTGCGAGCCCAGACTGACAATTAATCTAGGACCGCTCAACAAGTCTCCAAGGAGTTGAGTTCACTTTTGAAGGACAAGGCTCCTCGCTTTGACGATGTCGATAGTTTGATAAATCAGTGAGTGCGCTTAGTGCAAGTGAAGAAGAAAGTGATATCTGACGCCAGTAGATTACGTCTTGCCTGCGAAGGAACCATCTTTCTCGATTTCGAATATGCCCACCAGCAAGATGTCGAACGCGAGCTCTGGAATGCGCATGTCCGAATCAACCAACGATACAGAAAGATTCTCGATCACTACCGCCTAGCAGAACAAAAGAAACATGTGGAGAAACGGAAGATGGAAAAGCGCTATGTCGACTTTATCAAGACAAGCCAATACTTCTATAAAGGATACATCCAACGCCTCGCATCTCATTTCGCCGGATTGAAAGAGCTTCGTAGAATCGCGCATCGCTTATCCCTCAGCCCTTTGACCGTCGATAAACGTGTTAAGGTATCGCCGAACGTGGAACATCTCATTGATATGTCATGCCATGCCACTCTTCTTCGCCTTGGAGACTTGTCAAGATATCGCAACAATATACGAACCAAGGATAGAAGCTGGGAAACTGCTTTGGGATACTATGGACTAGCGAACGATCTCGCACCAAATGATGGAACCGCCCACAATCAGATGGCAGTAATTGCTTTGGCAGACACCAACCATTTGGATGCTGTTTACCATCTGTACCGTGCTCTTGCCATTGACGAGCCGCATGCACTTTCAAGAGGTAACCTTGAAATTGAATTCAAGAAGATAACTTTGGCTTGGGAGAAGCAGCGTTCGCAGCCAAAAACGGACAGTTTAACGACTCTCATGTGGTGGTTCCTTTTGCTCCACGCCAAATTCTACGATGGTGTCGATTTTCCAACTCACGCTGAGCTGGAAAACGAAGTTCTTTCTAGGTTAGCTTTGCTTGTGAAAGAACGAGAATTCGACGAAGTCCTCCAGAAATTTGTCGTCATCAATATTGCCGCAGAGTTTTTCGCTGGGCAGAAGGTTCAAGGTAAGCGGAAACCCCGAAAATTGTCAATTTACGGTGGCGCTAACATAATGACTCTAGAATCGGCAGAAAGTGGCAGCCCAGAAGCCATTCGCTCTTTCTATTTTTGCCTCGGCTTCAATGTCCGGATGATGTGCATGCTTCTACAAATATTGAAGCCAGAACTTGAAGATCCCGCAGTGGGTGAAGACCTTCCAAATGAAGAATATTCTCCGTCCACCGCCCACGAGCGAATCACAGTAGTCAGCCGACGAGTTCTTCCAGCACTTCGGCAATATAGTGTCTGGCTTGTAACTCGAGTCCAACTACTTGTGGCAAATCTTGATACTGGTGCAACAAGCTCGCACATCAACGAAATGTGGAAAATGTACGCGGGCATACTTTCGCAACTCGCCAATATCTTTCCACCTTCCGATTTACCTTCTATCCAATATCTGTTAGAAGAGGACGAAAATACGATTGGATTTAAACCCCTCAGAGACCCAGAGCTACCTCATGAGTGCAATCTTTATTCGTTAGACGCCGTCGG
Organism: Hymenoscyphus salicellus; assembly: GCA_001414355.1. Classification (NCBI taxonomy): domain Eukaryota; kingdom Fungi; phylum Ascomycota; class Leotiomycetes; order Helotiales; family Helotiaceae; genus Hymenoscyphus; species Hymenoscyphus salicellus. The sequence continues at coordinate 14,086 of LLCD01000254.1, forward strand.
AACTCTCAAGTTACGTGCTACTGACCTGAGCACTGCGAGGCACCTTCCCAACGTAGAAATGCGAGGTCGTATTCGAGACGTTCTTCTTTGTGGTCTAGTACTTCAAGATATCGAGAACTATCCTCAAGTTCCCGTTGTACTCCGTGATGGCGCATTTGTCTTCGTCAAAGGTGGAATATCTATCGCCAATAGTGCTAGTACACTCGCCGTCCCCCAATCAACCAGTTCTCCGAGGAACACCGATTCTCCACGCAGAGATACCAGAATGCCCGAGCCCATCAATAAAAGTACTGCCTCTGTTATGACTGGAAGCATTACTACCCCAGAACCCAATATAAGTTTCGATAACATGATGAGCCGTATGGTTGAGGACCTCGTTAATCCGTCAAATGGATCCCAGTCTACAAATGAGGAAACTTCATATGGAATGCATAGCAATACAGCGAACGAAATATTCCCTACCTCCACCCCTCATGGATCGCATTCTCGTGTTCACAGTACTACAAAGATGCTTCCCAGTCTCCCTAGCTTATACAACTCAGCTTTTGCTCCAATGCCAAATGAGCTCCAGCCTACGAGCCCCCATCGGTCCTATGGTGCTCGTCAACCTTCACAAATTGCGTTTGGCACGCCCGAGCAGCAGTTAGCAGCTGCAGAGCATTTGGACCAAATTACCGGTGGCTCATCAAGAAGTCCCTGGGGAGTAACGGGATCCAACCCAGAATCAAGTTCAGCGGCTTCTCAAAATGCCAGCCCAACGAGACATCAACATATCGGAAGATCGCCTTTGCCACTGTCTGGAAATGGCTGGAATGACTTTAGCAGCAACATATATGGCGCCACACCAGTGATGAATTATCCCGGCGGATCGTTTATTGTCGGTAATGGGAATGCCCCTAACAGCACTTTCGATCCAACCGCGGACAGTTTCGCCATAAATGCCATGCTGCAAAGCTCATTACCAAGTGAAAATCGCAATGGTGGCTATTCCCAAACTCCCCCTGGTGGACAAGGTGGTTGAAAGTCGTGTGGCTTTTGAAGCCTAGCTTCCAAGGGAAATTTTACAGGACGATACACGCTTCACGGTCTTGACCAATGTGGTTTTGACCAAAATCCGTACTAGGCTCTCACTTCATTCTCGGGACGTTTTATGGGAAGCTGGCATAAATGCATGCCGCCAAGGACTTGTGTGGTCTCTTTAGGACTAACTATTCTACGCATAATCGTGGAAGATTATTCCTTGTCATATGCACCATATCATCAGATTGTAGACGCTCCCGTTGTTGAAACCTTTTCCGAACGCCGTCTAATACATCTTGATGGGTAAAGAAAACAGATCATAATTTATTGACTGGTGGGCTTGTAAGTCTGCTTGGGGAATGGGAATCTGAGGGAAGTTAGTTGATTTGCTCTTGGTAGGAGAGGAGTACTCGATGGTTTATATTCAATTGAATGGGGTTTGGGGAAGGGCATTAGGTGTTTTTTAAATGGAAAATGAAATGCCAAAATTTTGAGAAATATTGAGTGACTTACGATGGACCCAATTCCTGAATGCTAAGCTTAGCCAACCATTGACCTTGATCGATCGATTGTGCCAAACTCTCCCCAGCGACAAGACCAGCGACGAAACCAGCAGCGAATGCATCACCAGCACCAGTTGTGTCGTTGATTTGGCTCTTTTCAATGGCGTGAACCTCGTACTCCTTGACCTCCTGGCCATTGACAGCGACAACAGTTGGGAGAGTTCCCTGGGTAACGATAGCAACTCTCTCCCTCTTGGAGTTGGCCTTTGGCAAAGCAGCCAACTTCTTAGCAATCTCCTTGATGTCCTTAGTCTCCCAACCGTGGCTCTCAGCGAAAGAAAGCGCCTCGGTCTCATTTCCAATCACATAATCCCAGTAAGGGCTAGAAGCATCCAAAGGATCCTTGAAGAATTGAGGAATGAATGGGGCAGAGAGGGAGAAGACGAAGACTTTGTCACTCTTTGCTGCCTCCTCGGCCAAAGCCATGATGGCTGGTGGGCAGACGGTAAGATGGTAACCACCAACAAAATAATGGGTGGCTCCCTCTGCGAGCTTCCATACCTCTGGGCTCTTCAAGTGCTCAAGATCATAGTGGTTGGCGGCAGCGAGATCAGTGACCATGGAACGGTTGTGGCCTGTGATGACAACACCACATCGTCCAGTCTTCTCCTTCTTATCAACTCGGTATTCGACACGGAGTCCCGCTTGCTTGACGGCATCGTGGAGAATGGCAGCGTATTTGTCGTCTCCGACTCCACCGAGGTAGACGACGGAATTGGGTGGGAGCATGTATTGTGCGCCTCGAGCGGTGTTTTGGGCTCCCCCTCCTGCGATGAGTTTGGCAGAGTAGTTGTTTAGGAGGTCCTCGTAGATTGGGATGTGCTTTTCCTCGGCAAGGATAGCATCGTTGGGCTTAAGGCCATACTTCTCGAGAAGAGCGTCGTTTCCTTGTGCTTGGATATCTAGAGGTGAAGGTTAGTTGATGATGAGAAGATGAGGTAAGATTGTCCAACTCAATCACAACTTCAAAATTTGTACGCAGGAGGAGAACAATCAATGGTATAACAATATGAGAACATGAAAGCAAGCATTGAGCTAGACAACATACCAAGTAGAGGGTTCTCTAAGCAGAGGAGAGCGTATTCTTTAGTTGCGGCCATTTTGATTGTTTTTGCGATTGTTTGAATAAGCGGGGTTGAGGACCTGACCTCGAAGTGGCGGGGTCGTTGGTTTTAAACCACGCTTGCGGACCCCTGCAGCAATCCTTCTCTCAAGGGTTCTTTCAAAGGTCGTGGTACAAACTAAATATTTCGTGGTAGGTATTACGTGACTTGTTCAACCATTTATTTCTTTTGATTCTTCATTTTCGCATTTTTATGACCTTAAACAGTCCTCTGGATACAGCACAACCAAACGCCGTCACATCACTTGTGCAACTTTTGAAATATCATGCTCAAAGTGTTTCGTTCATCCTCACTATGCTCTGTTCGAGAGGTACATAAATGCGAAGCCAGCATCCCGAAAAACCAAAGAAAAACTCCACCCCAACCATTTAATCCTTGGTCTTTTGGGTACCACGTAACAAACCAGTTCTGCGAGCAGCGATGAGACCAGCCTTTTGACCTTGTGCAGCGTATCTCGAGATTGTCGATGCCTTACCAATATGTTGATGGTTACCACCCTATTTTCTGTTAGCAATTTGGTACGGGTACTGGCGATTCTGGGTTCACATACTCCGTGAGGATGGTCGACAGGGTTCATAGCAACACCACGAGTCTTTGGCCATGAGTTACGCTTGACGGCGAACTTGTGCTTAGCACGCGATGCCTCTGTAAAAATTGTTAGCACCTAAATTCCCTAATCAAATTTTCGCGAGAGATTCAACGTACTCAAGAGAGGTTTGTCGGTTCTACCGCCTCCAGCAACAATACCGATCATACCACGCGCACTGCTCTTGATGACCTTCTTTGCTCCGGATGGAAGCTTGACTCGGGTCTTGCCCTCATCAGGGTTGTGTCCAATAACGGTCACATAGTTTCCAGATGTACGACCAAGAGTTCCACGATCTCCAACCTTCTCCTCGACGTTGGTGATAACAGTTCCTTCTGGTACAGATCCGAGAGGGAGGACGTTTCCGACGGTGAGTGCTGCGTGCTTGCCGGCGTAGATGAATTGACCAGTGTACATTCCCTCGTTTGCGATGAAGGTCTCGGTGTGAAGCTTGAATCGGTATGGGTCACGGAAAACAACCTTTGCTAATGGTGCTCCTCGTCCAGGGTCGTGGATGATGTCTTTCTGATCGTGGGTTAGTATTCCATATGCCTTGCCAACTAGAAAATTGAGCTCTTACGACGACACCACGAACGTAGCCATGTCGCTCCGCATAATCGAGGGTTCTGAATTGAGCAGGAGCCTTGTTGAGACGAGTGTTGGCGGTAAAGATCGAGCCGCGGCCCTTTCTCTGATTCCTAATTACTCTACCCATTGCTGGCGATAGGAATTTGTTGATCTGTAGAGGATGCGACGACGGAACTTTCAGATAAAATTGAGTGTGCGGGCGGCGCCCCACGGAACCTTTCCTAGGCGAGCATCTCGCCCACGTGATTGAAAATCGATAAGGTGATGCTTAAAGCGGCAGTAGATAGCTCCCGTTGTTCCAACTTTGTAAAAGAATCTAAAGTATCAACCCATATAGCTTGGGAGAATAGACCTTGACTGTGCTAAAGATCTAAATTTGATGTGATATTCTCTAGATAGGTACAACAATCAAGAGAAGTGGCCAAGTGCCCTTCTCAACAAACTGAAGGAGGTGCTGCCACAAAGCTCTCAGCCTTTCATTTTGACACGTGACCTCACAGCCTTCAATAGGTTTAGCGTAAACCAACGGTTTTGGCAACGACGACCCGGGCTGCTTCCTCATGAAGGTATCACAACAACCAACTTCTTCCCTACCCGGCTCTTTGTCTTGACATAACCATGTGTTTGAGATCATTCTTACAGAATATAGTTTCCGGCTTCCCATAAGTTCAAATGGCTTCAGTTGAGCGGGCAGTCTCCTATTTTCTCCATTCCTGTCAAACCCTCCCATAGAAGCCGCAGGTTTTCACACCGTGTTCCAAAGATGTTGGATATATGCCGTTGTGTCAAGGTCTGGAAAATCCGAGAAGTCAATCACTTGATTCTCCCGTAAGCCTTGGTTCAATAAGCTCCCATTCTTCTACATTTCTTGGCACAATTCTAATTCTCTCAATTAGGTATGCTTAGAAAAGAGCCATAACTATTCCATTTCATGGTGTGGTGATTTCGTTCTGTCTTGATTCAATATTTTATCATTTATGATTATCCAACTTATTGGGGGTTCTTGCGAATATCAGACAGAACTCTACGTTTATCTACTTCTTTTTCGGCCCAACAATACATTTTTGATGGTACCCAACAAGTTGTGTTGGCGTTGCACATGCAGGCGTGGTGCTTGGTTGAGCCTTCTTGTAAGGTTTACAGGCCCCGGGCTTTGCAGTCTACGCGTTTCATTCTTCTCCCCGGAGTTTACAAATCTCACATTTCATCACTGTCAATGGTTATACCATATTGTGTTGAAGATATGTTAAAATGTTTTTCTATGTTTATTTTTCCTATCGCGTCGATGGAAAATGTCGCTCCTAGTGGCGGCGCTTTGCTGTGTTGGCAGAATGTTAATGCGGAAGCTGGTTTCCCTGTTCTCAGATCATCAATAGTTGCAAAGTGCATCTGGCTCAGGTTTTGCCGGGTCAAAAAGGTAAGCGAATTAATTCTAGCATTTTGTGGTTGGGCTTTTTGATCTGCGCCGGGTTTGGACTCTCCAACCATACCAACCCACCCCACAACCAACCTGATGGTTTGTTCATTCCTTTGAACCACCTGTTTTCTATGCCTTATTCTTGTTCTGTTACTTGCCTTAGGGGGCAGCGAACTCGACGGTTGCATCGGATATATTCCACGAGGGCATCATACGGAATATGCCAACAAGGAGGGCGGGAAAAGTCGAGCTTTCCAGGCTATTGTGGGAGCTGGTGACGCTTGGAGGAAATCCTTTTGGACGGAAAGTTTGTATGTGGAAGGGATGGCTGGAATTGTCTGGATGGGTAGAATAGCTCTCAGTTTTAATTAATTCACTTAAATAACAACCTCTCCTGCTTCTTCGTGTGATGCGTGACAAAGGTGCCTCTGCCTGCCTGCTTTCCTGGTTGATCTTTAGAACCAATGAGCCAAACTTCTCGCCGCGCTTTTATCGGCGGCGCCCTGACTTCATCACCTTCCTTCCACCAACCTCTCCACTCAAGGACAACCACCACCACCACCTTCAATATGTCTGACGACTCCTCTGAGCTCTCCTCCGTCCTCAGCGACGTTCCATCTGAGGATGAGACCAATCTCCAATTAACCAAGAAAGATGGTATCCTCAAATTCTTTTCCAAGGCTCCTCGCAGTGCGCCCCAAGCCAAAGTTGAGGCCTCACCACCACGGCCAAAGAGAGAACCTTCCCCACCACATGAATATGTCCTCGCAGATAATCCAGATCTAGCTGTTAGTACTTGCATATGCCAACCCTATTCCTGCTGTTTGACGCGTGGAAAACGCGTTCTTTTATTGTTAGAATCGCTCTAACCAGAGTATGCAGTTCATCGTCATGTTCCGATCGCGCTTTACGGAAGCCTTCCCAAAATCTCTTGCACATTTTGGACCCCAAGAACTTGAACGAGACATTGTTAGTACAGTCCCAGGAGACTATGCAGAGCAATTTCTATGCGCAGTGCTTGGATTGTTACTCAACCGGAAGCAAGATGTCAAGTAGGTGCCCTTGCGCAAACTTCAGATGCGCACTCAGCTAACCAGGCATAATTACAGATCTGGACACTACAACCGGGCGTTAGAGGAGGCGATAACAACACATAAGACACAATGGGCAAAAGACTGGGAGAGCAAGAATCCTTTGGCAGGAGGTACAACTTTTGGTAGCATGTCTCCAACCGAACGGGTGAGTCTTGCTTTGACAATTTTTGTTATTTTTATCGATCAGGGCACAGTTTTCAATTGGGGTTATTATGTTTGCACAATTGTGCTGAGTTCTATTTCCTGGTTCAAAGCAATTGGCTTTATGGTCTTCTACTTTTGCTCTCTTCAAATTATCTCAGTCTTGTTACTGTTATCTGAAAATTTGCTAACTCGGCCCCAGCTTACACTCTTGCGCACTCTTATTCTATGGGCATTGGCTTCATCTGATACTGTCAAGGGGATGATTCAAGCTTCATATAAACAAAATCGACAGGAAGATGATCTCAACCAACCATATTCAGTTCAACCTTGGGGCTCTGATGGAGATAGGAGACGTTACTATTTAATTGAAGGCCTCAACGACACTCGTTTCCGTGTGTACAGAGAGAGTAATCACACTGGTATCAAGCGCACATGGTGGAGTGTGGCAAGTAATATCGAAGAATTGAAGCAACTGGTACGAGTTTTCTCCTTCCGTATTTACCCTCGAGCTCCAGACCTGGATGCTTCAATTTGCCCGTTCTTGAACTAACTTTTCGACAGGCAGAGAAACTTAACAGAGAGGATGGTGGTCAGAAAGCACGTGTGTTGAGCGGAAAGATTTCAGCTGCCATTCCCAGATTCGAGGCAACTGAAGAGGTATGACTATCTGGGCGAATTCATCTGGTTCCCATGCTAATTGTATATATCAGAAACGGAAGAGCCGAGAGTACAGACAAGCTCGCAAGCAGCAATTTAAACAACGCCCCGAGCCCAACTTTTCACTTTATGAGGGTCGAACTCGTGGAAAGCGAATGAAGTACACTTACTCCGATGACGAAGATGAAATTTATTCAGACACAACTACCAGCCGGCGTTCTACCCGAAATACCCGACGAAATACTCCCGAGGGCCCTACGGTAACGCAAAGCGGCCGCCAGGTCAAATCAAGACAAGGCGGAGCCTACGGCGAAAGTGTTTTGAGTGGTGCTCGCGCTTCAGTTGGCCTCACTGATGAAACTGATAATAGTGAAAGCACTGGAGGTCGGCCACGAAGAGCTGCTGTCGCTGCTGCTGCGGTCTCCACTAATGGTCGTCCAAAGGGTGGTAGACATATCGAGGGTTACAATAACGTTGACGAGATGACAAGCGATGAGGAAGGCGACGCAAGTGAGCAGGACTATGGCGACGATGAAGAAGATGATCACGTATCTCTTGCGAGCGATGTTGATGATCAGGACGAGCTTACCGATAATGAAGAGGAACCAGAGGATTCGGTAAAGGAAAATGGAGAGAAGAAGAGTCTCCTGGTTAAACTCCCAGTCAAGACGCCAACTCCAGAAAAGAAGACCTTGATCAAGTTGAAGCTCTCGCCAGAGAAAGACAATACATCAAATCAACCATCCAAAGATGGACCAGGAAACGCTGTGGTTGAAGACCAGAGCAATCCAATTGATATTGCCGCAAAATCGCCAGCTTCTCATCCAGCTCCTCTGTCTCCAAGATCACCTTTGGCCTTTCGCGGAAGCCCTGAGAAGCGTCCTGCGGCGTTACCCCCTTCGATTGGTGTTGGATTTGGAGGTTCATAGGTTCTTCATATGGTTTATTAGGGTGGAGTTTATGGATTTCCAAGCGTTTGCGTCATGGAAAGCATTTTATGGTGTTCAGGTAGATCAGTGTGAGGGAATTCTACTTGCACTACATGTAATCATAAATGTGGTAAGTATTTTGTTGCTACAATAGAGCTTTTAATGGGTATTCGGTATAGACTGAATAAAAATCCATTGTCTGAACGAAACCTCGCAACTCGCACTCTAAGTGATC
>LLCD01000255.1:0-22407 GCA_001414355.1 Hymenoscyphus salicellus
CTCACATGGTATATGCCAATTCTCGATTTCATGGTGATTCGCATACCTATGGAACATGACCCATTGGGCAACAGTGACCTTGGGCGGGTTAGTATTTGTTCGATTTTGCGGAAGTAGAGGTAGGGACTTACAATACTCTCTTGGGTTTCATTCAGAGCTGAAAGCTTTGCCACAACAGCATCATCGTTGTAGGCCATATCATCAGGCTCGCGTGCGCTGCGCACTTGCCAATATCTTTCAGGGACTTGGACTTCAAATATGAGGATATATTCGTGGAGGTATCAGATGGGGTGCTGGTCGTGTGATGTTTACGATTTAAGAGTTATCACAGTCCCAAGAATCACGATGAGTTGGTTGTAGATGATGAGGGGCAGATACAGGAAGACGGCCAATATCTTCCTCCCAGAGACTCAGTAATGCGCAAGTGCAACAGGTTGCAAGTTGGCATCAAATGGGGAACGTTTCTTGAAGTCGGATCGTGGAACCGCCCGCGCATTTGAAGAAGAGCTTCGCACGGGCTAGTCCCAACCAGGCCTTAGCGTCAGATTCACCAGACCGGGGTCGTTTATCGGGGGAGAAAATAAATCTTGTCTTGGCCAAAAAGTTATTCAATCTCATCCCCACCAAGACATCGCAACCATGGCCAAAGTACCCGCCGCCAAACGACGAAAGTTGACTCCTCCTACGAGCGACGGAGAAGACTCGTCTCCTTCCACCCTCGGTTCCGCACCAAAATCGAATGCCTTCTTCAACAAACAAGCCTCGAGTTGGAGCTTAGAGCAGGACTACGAGTCGCGACCCAGGAAGGGAAAGAAGAAGGAAAAAGAAAGCACTCGATTACCGATCAAAACATCCGATGGACTGGTACAAGCTGCGCCCGTGGAGACTGCAGAAGTTGTCGAGTTGGAGGGAAGTGACCTCGATTGGTCTGGGGTCGACGAATCCGAGGAGGAAGTGGTGAAGAAAGCCGCTGAGCCCAAGATACCCATACGACAGCAGATTTTACAAGCAAAAGAGGAGTTGGCGCGGATAGCATTGATGCTGAATGAGGATCCGGAAGAAAATGCTGGCGCTTTCAAGACTTTGCAGGCTTTTGGGCAGTCCAAAAATACCACCATCAAGAAGCTTACGCTTGCGACACAATTGGCGATTTTCAAAGATGTTATTCCGGGGTACCGAATACGGCCGTTGTCAGAAGAGGATATGGAAACAAAGGTGTCGAAAGAAGTTCGAAAATTGCGGGCATATGAGCAGGCTCTTGTTGGAAGTTATCAAGCATATATTCGGGAATTGTCAAAACTTGCGGCGTCAGGGAAAGCAAGTGCTTCGGAAGGAGGGGCAAGTCTTGCCAGTATTGCGATTTCTTGTGCATGTGCGCTTTTGGTCGCTGTACCACATTTCAACTTTCGAGGAGAGCTTTTGAAGATTTTGGTGGGGAAAATGAGCGCGAGGAAGGTGGATGAAGATTTCGTAAAGTGCCGGGAGACAATTGAAACTGTTTTCCGAGAAGACGAAGATGGAACTCCGTCTCTGGATGCCGTTGCTCTGATCACGAAAATGATGAAAGGGAGGGGTTATAGAGTGGATGAAAGTGTGTTGAATACATTCCTGCATCTTCGATTACTGTCAGAATTTTCATGGAAAGCTTCAACAAATCATGTCGACAAACCCAACAGACACGAGGAAGAAATTCAAGGAAAGAAGCCAAAAGAGAAGCGAGTTTTCCGAACAAAAAAGGAGAGGAAGATCTTGAAGGAGCGAAAAGTCGTCGAGAAAGAGATGGTTCAAGCAGATGCTACTGTCAGTCACGAGGAGAGGGATCGTATGCAAGCAGAGACCTTGAAGTTAGTCTTCGTCACATACTTTCGAATACTGAAGATGCGATCAGCGAATCTTATGGGTGCTGTGCTAGAAGGACTCGCTCGATACGCACATCTCATCAACCAAGATTTCTTCGGTGATCTCCTAGAAGCACTGAAAGACCTCATCGGGCACGCCGAAACAGGCGACGACATCGAGTCAGAAGACGAAGAAGCAGAAGACCCAGAAACCACTCGAAATCTCACCCGCGAAGCCTTACTCTGCATCATCACCGCCTTCGCCCTCCTCGAAGGCCAAGACGCCGCGAAAGCCCAGGCATCCCTAAGTCTCGACCTAAGTTTCTTCATCACCCACCTCTACCGAACCCTCCACGCCCTCTCACTCAACCCAGACATTGAACTCAGCTCTAAATCCCTCCACCTTCCCGATCCTAGTAATCCATCCGCCTCGGTTTCCACCACGGCAAATAACAAGATTAATATACAAACTACCACCGTTCTCCTCCTGCGCTCCTTATCCTCTGTTCTTGTCCCGCAACTTGCTGCTCGGGCGGTTCCTCCACTTCGCATTGCGGCTTTCACTAAGCAGCTGATGACTTCCTCTCTGCATATGCCTGAGAAGAGTTGTATTGCTATCGTGGGGTTGTTGGGGAAGGTTACGAAGACGCATGAGACGAAGATTAAGGCGCTTTGGAATACGGAGGAGAGGAGAGGGGATGGGACTTTTGATCCGCTTACGGGGGAGGTGGAGGGGAGTAACCCATTTACCACTACGATTTGGGAAGGGGAGTTGTTGAGACTTCATTTTTCGCCGAGTGTGAGGGAGGGGGTTAAGGGGGTGGAGAAGAATATTATTGGGTTGAGATAGAGAAGAGAAGAGACGAATAATATGATATCCTTTTCCAAACTCCCCAGACCAAATTTTCAAGCTCTCAACTTTTCGAAAATGCTTTCATTTTGTTTCGGTTTGGACTTCAACCTCCATCTCGAGTTTGCAAATTCCCTTACGTGTTCTCTTGAGGCTCCTCGACCTCTCGAAAAAATCTCAATTGTAAATCCCAAACCATAACTCCGGATCTATGCATGCATATCCTCTCCCAATTCCCACTCATCTCTTTACTCCCACCTCCCCAATCCAAAACTTAAATCTCATCCCCCCCCCCCCCCGCTTAAAATAAAAATCAAGTAGTCCTCCTCGCCTTCACACCACCCGTCAACCTCTTCACAAGACCCTCCCTCGTAATCACAACCGAGTCCCCATCCTGCAGTTCCACATACTTCAAAAGCTTTTCCGCGAATTGTCGTTCATTTGTGGATTTGAGTTTCCAGTCTAAACTTGTGAGTGCTGATAAGGCGATGGAGAGGGAGTTTATTATTATGCCTGTTATTGTTAGGGCTGTGATTGCGTTAGCCATTTCTCTTTTCCCTTCCTTTCCTTTCTGTTGCTTGGGGGAGGTTGGAGCCTGTTTGGGGTGAGGGAAGTGAAGGAGGGGAAGATAGGGGTTTACAGTACCTCGTAAATGCTCCCTACTGCCCGGTCGTAAACTCGCTATAGCGGAGAGGATCAGGGCTATTGCTGAGAGGATTACGGAGAAGGTTACGGAGAAGCGTTTCCAGAATTGGCCGGTGCGGTACCTAGAGGATCTTGGAGTTAGTATACTTCTTTGGGGAGATTTGAGGAGTAGAAGGAAAGAGTCTCAGGGACTTGTTATCGCAAGTTTAAGAATTAGGGTTGTCGAAGCTCTGGGATTTATCCCAAGGAAGGGAATTTATGAGGAGAAGATGGGTACGCACCAGGTTGGGACCTTGTTTATGTTAGTTCTCTGGTTCTGGTTTCTTGACTTCTTGACTTAAGTGGTTGGGGAAGGGGGAGGGGGAAGTGGGGAAAAACTGACCGGGAGGGCGATATCTGGTGAGGTGAGAGTTTGTGTTGCCATATTTTTCTAGGGGGCTTTCTGGTCTGAAGAATCTCCGATTGGTTTGCGTTTGAAGTGAGGTACTTTGGTACTTTGATACTTCGTGGATCCAGGTTTAAGAAGTTGTGCGCGTGAAGTGGGGGTGTTCGCTCTCCCGTAGAAGTTATTCACACCCGCTCAACTCCTCAATATCCGTCTTATCATAGATATTTCAACACTCACTTATTCTGTTTCAGCCTTCGGGAGTTTAGAAAAAGAAGAAAAAAGAGGCTCAGTGGGAAGAGCAATGTGGTTTTCGTAATGAGGCGTGTTGGTGATACAGTAGGACAAAATGATGTTCCTCTTTGTCTTACTCAAGCGAGGGGGCAGGGGTTGGTGGTGCGTGTGATGCTTCATTGTGGTTTGGTTGCCTGCGATGAGTTGAAGTTGGAGTCATACTGTTTTTCGGCGGGTGATCATGGGTGGGAGTGATTTGGGTATTTTGTTTGAGGGTATAAGGGTATTTGGGGAAAGAAAGGAATGTTGGTTCATTGTGGGGCTCGCGGCGGACAGTAAAAGTGGCAATAAATATCCCTCGTTGTTCCAACTTTCATAGTAATCTTAACATTACTCAAATACTTTAGCACAATAAAACTTTACTATCCCAAATATCTAGGACAATCGTTTCAATTATCCCAAGTATCTAGAGTAGGTAGATTGAATTACCTAATATATCTGGCATAACGACTAGACATGCAGGTACGATTCACTGCCGCTTTTATTGTCTATCGCGAGAGAGTATAGGAGTTGCAGGGGCTGGATGGCTTTGGTGATAGGCCCTCTATATTGATCAATCCAACATGTGTGAAAAGCAGCATCAGATTTTCAATATGAACAAAATATACGAGTCGGCTTCTTGAAAATCATTGCTGCAGCTGGCGACAACGCCTCTTACGGACTTCCAGGTGTAGGAGAGCGAACAAGGTTGGAGATTCCCGTTTTCAAACTGTACAATGTAGCTTGGGTCTTCAGTGGAATACGTCCTGAAAATTTGGTATTAAACTCAGCATGGAAGACTCGTGGGTGGACTTATCAAGAAGGGGTCTTTTCTGAACGACGCCTCATATTCACCGAGGAGCAAGTTCTTTACGAATACAATAGGTGGCAAGTTTACGAGAATTTGGAAGCAAAATCTACACCGCGCAACGAAGAGATGTTGGGCACAGGCAGGCTAATATTTGCTGGCGGGCTCAACGGAGATCAAAAGGTTGGTATCTGGAGCCTCTTCAAACAATACTCAGAAAGGAGATTGACGGAAGAAATAGATGCTATTAACGCCTTTCATGGAATCCTGACAGCCTTCTCTAAAACGCGCGATCCTGTATGAATTTACTGGGGAATTCCGCTGGACCATAGCAAGATCTGAGGTTGGATGCCAGGTCAAAAATGTCTACAACCCCGAGGGTTATACGATGCATCTCTCGCAACCGGGCTCTTGTGGTTTGGAAAACCGACACAAAGAATAATTGGATTTCCAAACTGGAGCTGGGCAGGGTGGTATGGTCCAGTCACAAGTCCATCATCTTTCTGGGAATATTGTCCCCCAGCGGAGAATATTGATTCCGAAATTAATATATGGCTTACAAGGTCCGATGGTATATATGAGAGAGTCAGCGCAACTATGCGGAAACGATTCGTTCGCGTTCAATGGTTATCTGCCGATATTACAGATCGAAACTTGGGTGATTGAGATAAGTATTCAGTACCAGGACGGAGTTTATCGTGTTCCCACGTGGCTGGAGGATGAAATTGATAAAGATGGCACATCGGTCACGATCTTTTGGCGTGTTCGTCCTTCACTTCGCGTTGACCAAATATATAACAAGGGGTTACCACAAGAAAGGTTCGAAGGTGTTTTCAGTCAATCTGGTAAATTTAGAGAGTGCTTGATTGTGAGGAGGATGGGCAATGGCCGCAGGGAACGAATTGGCTTCTTATCGCTTTGGACAAATCCTGATTCCCCCTCTACTTAAAGAAGATACGGAGGCTCCTTTAAACATAAAACCTGGGGTTTACTAGATTTCTTTCCATCGGAACGACGTATAATAGAAGTTCAGTAATAGGAACAATGAGGTTAATAGCAGATTAAAAGTATTTTCGGTCAATTTAACATAATAGTATACTTTATCTACCAATTATATGACTTTGTCTAGCTTTACTCGAAATTCGCGTTTTTCGAAATAACCCAAGTCTTCTAAATTTTGTAGGAAACCCACACTCGCGGTCGACTATAGAAGAGGCAATAAATCGCACCTGCCTACCTAGCCGTTGTTCCAGATAACTCGGACAAACCAGAGTAATTACTTAAAGTAGTTAGGAAAATTCAAAATCTTTACCTAGATCTTTCGAACAATAATCTCTAATTGTCCTTAAAGGATGAGAAAACAAGCTTGATAGGCAGGTACAAGCCTAAATTTACTGCCGCCTTTTTGTTCACCGCGAGCCACATTAAACAAACGGCACTATACTTAATACCTTCAAAAATGCAAAATTGTGTTTGATTAATTAAAATAATCTAAAAATTGTCGAACAATATAATTTATTAGCTTAACTTACTAGAAATAATAATCAACTTTATTAAGTACAGTGTAATCACAAACTACTCGATTAATCAGAGTAACTTATTAACTCTCGAGTACAGTTAAGTCAAGTAGGGTAGTCAAAAACAGAGTAGAATAGAGTATAGTAGGGGCTAGAAACCGGCAGAGTAGAGTAGAGCAACAAGTTAAAACTCTACTCTACCTGCTTACTTATTACACTGATTGAGTAGCAGTGTGGTTATTTATTACCAAGGGACAGAAGAATCAATATCTCACTGTCCACAAAAACAGGTCATCTTCCACTGCTTCTTACAATGGAGGTGATAGAAGTTCCACTGCCGTCAAGCTATTTCCGGCAGGTTGTTCAAAAACAAGTAACATGCATTTAATTATTTCCCAAATTTATGCGATTAAGTTCTGTTTAATCCCCTCCCCACCTCCCGCGGAGTCATCCCTTTGTGTGTATCGAAAAAGCGACTTCGCTTATTGTTTAGCCTCTTTTCGGAACTGACTCTTATTCTAGAAATAAGCGTCAGCGAGATAACGCTCTAATTCTACGTAGATTAGTAATAGCTCATTGGGGGTAGGTTTGATGCTGAGACGTCGATTTCTTCTGGTTCGCTCGGGACTTGCTAGGGTGAGGGAGGGGTAGGA
The DNA here is from genome assembly GCA_001414355.1 of Hymenoscyphus salicellus. Taxonomy (NCBI): domain Eukaryota; kingdom Fungi; phylum Ascomycota; class Leotiomycetes; order Helotiales; family Helotiaceae; genus Hymenoscyphus; species Hymenoscyphus salicellus. The sequence continues at coordinate 6,970 of LLCD01000255.1, forward strand.
ATTTCTGCTGGGAACTTCTGCCACTGGGAGGGCAGACGCGGCATCATAAATTTCTATTATTAAACCGATAAACTAAAAAGATTCGGAATAATAAGGTCCGTAGTTTTGAGTAGCTAGTCTATCGAAGAAACATTTCCAACTTTAAGGAACAAAAGGTTATTTTGGAAAGTGAGAACAATCGTGATTTACAAGTGCCGCTTTTTATCAACCAATTTGTGGCGGGCGAAGAGAGGTAGAGGTCCAATAGGAGTTTGTGTAACAGTGGTATTGACACGGGATGAAAAGAGAAAGAAAACGGGAGGTTCTCACCGCGGTAAACTCGGTGTGGGTGTTTAGTGGTCAGTTTCAATGTTTGAAGTATTGATTTACAATCATTTTCCTGCACTCTTCTCAATCGGGTAAGCTGCAAGCAGCTCTTGCAGTTTCAGCTCACCATTAAGCCTCCATAGATGCTCCACAGTGCATCAGGCATCTCGATTGCGATTTTAAGAGGCTCAAATGCGATTGTCAAATTTTGATTGGAGTTGAACTTTCCAGTCCTGGCTTCCTGGTGGATTATAATGTCTTCGAAGGCCCACTTGTCTACCTACCTAGTTACCCATCTCCTCAATAACCCACTCAATTCAAAGTTTCACAATCAATTCCAAAAATGTCGGGGCTTGAATGGTTCATGAACGAGTCCCGTCCGTCTTCAGTCTCCTCAGAACCACCAAGCGAACCTAACCCTTTTTGTGGATTCGGATGGGATGCACCAATAATCGATTTCTACGAGAATGGCCAAATAACAAAGTTTGTACCGATGAATAGTCTTCTTCAACAAGGACCTGAGAAGGTGATGGCCGAAGCCTTCGATAGTTGGGTGCAGGACAAACGCGCATACCCTAATTTGGGAGGTCGACGCCATCGGAGAATGAGATGGGTACATATCCCATCAAACAATATGGAGTGGGTTGAGGTAAGTACGAGAATGTCATCCCTTTAGAAAGACGGATTTATAATCCAGAAACTACTTCTATTCTGACCATGTTTCAGCGTGTCATCAAGTGCGTTTCACGATCAAAAGCCACCGAGAAACAGAAAGCCACCGAAAAGCGCAAAGCGATCGAAAAGCAAAGGGACACAGAAAAGCAGAAAGCTGTACAAAACGAGAAAGTTGCCGAGGAAGAAAACGCCGTCCAGAAAGAGGCAGCAGTCGAGACGATCAAAGCCGATGATCCAATTGATGCAAAGAGTGTTGACTATAGCCTGGCGGATGTCGATAACGAGTCTCCAATGTGCCTTCGAGCGGAATATTGGCGAGATCAGCAACGTGGTTGCATCGAACACTGCGCTAGCCATCCCTTATACGCTCGGCACATGATACCATTCTTTTCTCCTATCCTCGGCACAGACAAGGGCGAAGAAGCACAATCAATCGAGAAGGATAATGTCGACAACATGGTCCTCTTTGTAAGCTCTAAACTCCGATCGGTATTGGGTACTAGCAAATATATTTTCTTAACACTTCTACAGATGCCTTACCTCCACTGGGCAACGAGCGGTCGCTTATTGACAGAAAGAAACGCATTGATCAGGAGTCTCGGAAGGGCGTTCAAGGTTGGGAAGTATCACCGCCCATCGTACGAGGAGGTGGATAAGATGAACATCAGTCCCAAATTGAAATTGATGAAGGCATTTCTCTTTCCCAAAAATGACCGATGCTTGCACATTCGAAGGACTTTGGACCAGTTTTATTACAGTACATTACCGCAAGATACGGCGGATAAAAGAACGGACGACCAAGTGGTGTATCGATTCGCTATGAAGCAACATCAAAAGCAACTCGAAGAAAAGCGCCAAGCAGAGAGAAAGCTGGAAAGGGATTTAGGGACACGGACTAGGGAAGGGTCTTCCAACAAAAGTGAGTTGTCAAAGAATGATTTCCAAGTCGTGGAGCGCGAGTTTGTGGAACAGGACAAGAGTTATAATGAACCTTCTTGGATTGAGCCGAAAGTAATGATGGTCAACCAGCTTTGGTTGTGGGTCATCGACGGAGGTAAGCATGTCGTCTGTGACAATTTATCTGTATGGTGATTTTGATACATCTACAGATACGGTTCTTACGAGTTTTCCGGCGAAACAAAAGTCTGATCTGGACCGCTACAGAGGGAAGTCGAAGGAAAGAGAGGACATCCTGGATGGGTGCTTCGGCTCGAGGGAGGAGGTGAGGGAGGATTATGACTCAACCGATATCTGGCGATCCGTCTTCAGAGAGATCAGATTGAACACTGAGTATGGAAAACGGAGTCGCCAGTCAGCTCTGCACCTAGCCTGGGCAATCGCAGATCAAGCTGCAGGGGTTTTCCATAAACGGAGCCTTCATCCCCACTTGCAATTCATCGATATGTTTGAGATGGAAATCAACGAGATCGCCTTCAAGCAAGCAGAAGCCTTCGATACATTTATGGTAAATGTTCAGTTCGCGCACACAGCGAATGAGCTTAGCAAGGTTCTATCATCACTCGACTGTTTCCAAAAAGAGTTGTTCCTTGTCAAACAAGTTCCAGTTTGGAGGAATAAGTTCTCTAACCTTAAGACGTACTTAATACACAAACTAAACTGCGTTACATACCATAACGATAACGATCTCGAACGACGAGGCCTGAGTCACCCTGGAAACAACACATACACACCACATACCCAAAATGAAGAACCGAACACCCAAGAAGTGGATTTTGATGAAGAATTAGCCCACGAATTGCTCATATTTATGGATATGGTTGCCAATGCTCATCAAATACAAGAAGTGAACAAAAGCCTGTGTGCCGCATATTCAGACCTTGACACCTCAATTGCAACATTTGACTGCTCTCTACCTGTCTTGGAAACCACCGACGATGAAATCAATTCTACTCGTACCCATCTTGAATCTGCTCGAGAAAAACTGGAAAAAACAAGGGAGGTTTGGAGGACTGAAGAGACTGGTGTCTCTGATGCAATACGGTATTTAGGTGACGCGATTGCTAGTTTAGATATGGCCAAAAGCAATCTTTATACTGCCCCCATAGTCAACAAGAGCTTAAAGGATTCCAAGTCGTATATCGACCGCGCAAAGTCTCATCTAAACTACGATATTGGCTCCTTTGTGGAGCTACTGTTCAGCAGACTTGAATCCAGGGTCAAGGGAACACAAACAGTATGTATTGAGTACCAGGAAATTCAAGACCGAATTGACTTATTCCAAACTACAGACTACCCGTTTGAACAAGAATCTCGATACGTTCATACTGATGGCGAGGAAGTCATTAGATGCCTACAGTGAGATGATTCTGGACGATCTTTTCGATATTAGAACGGAAACGAACCTCGTCAGAGAAATCAAAGACATCATCGATGAATTGAATATCATACAGACCATCAAGAGACAGCAACAAGACGTCATTAAGCCGTTCCGAGAACAAATGCTTCCCCCTTCTAATAGCCCGGTAAAGGATGTCTATGACTGCGGCAGAATCGGTAATCACGTGGATGAGCTTCGAAGATCTGCCGAGGGTGCTTATAGGGCTGTAAGTCATTTCCTTTACACTCACCCTAGAAGTAGGCTGACAATCAGACAAGCTTTCGGACTTACTAGACCTTAAGCAGAAAGAATCGAGTGCGATCGAAGCTCGATCAGCAAGCAAGGACGCCAAAGCTTCAGCTGTACAAGCAGAAGAAGCAGCGGAGCTTTCTAAAGAGACAGTAAAACAAGGATGGAGTATCATGGTCTTTACCATCGTTACTATTGTTTTTGTAATATTCATCTTTACCATGTTTGTGACGTTGGCTAACACAACCTAGCTCCCACTTTCATTCTTCACCAGCCTTTTCGGAATGAACGCGAAGGAGATCATGGCCGGTGACTACACAATAGGTTTCTTCTCCGCAATCATGTGTAAGACGGCCCATTCCCCCGGTCTATATCATATACTCATGCATATGAAAAAGGGCCCATTTCCTTCGTCGTGACATGCTTCTCACTTGGTCTCGCTCTCAATGTTAAGTTCAGAGGCTGGACACGGGGAATAATGAACATAATCCTGTGGTATACAGGCATATATAGACTTGGAAGATTTGGGTCAAGTTTACTCACAAGATCAACACGGGAACATAGAACATACGCGACTAGCTCCGCGTACAAGAAGTGGGAGGTTGGGATGTAAGTAAAATCTTGTGAATTTATAAATGGGGATAGGAAAATTGTAAGTAGCCATTTTCCCTGCTACAAAACTGTCAAAACACTTACTTGCTTGATCTTTGAACGCTGTGGATTGTTTCGAATTCTCTCGGATATCTATATTAGGTATACTTTGCTCGGTTGAACTCTACAATTTTTGAGATCTTATAACCTTATTCAATTTACTTAATTACTCCAACCTTTTCAGAGAAACCAATCTAATATTCTGATTTCTAGAAAGACATCTTATTTCAGGAATTTTTGGTTAATATGCGAAGAAAGGATACCAAATCATATATTCTTAGGTCTCCCGCAAGTAGCGGCGACCCAAAATCTATCTCAATTAATAAAACCAGCTACACCCCGGGAGTAGTATTAAGCGTGAGCCAATCACTACCCCAAAACAACCTCAACGTCCCCAACATCTTCTCCCCCCTCCCAAGCGTCCACCCACACCCTCCCCAATCCCCTCCGATAAGCAACCCCATCACTCCCCCTCACAATCCAAAGAACAAAATAAAAACGATAAACATTCTCCACCTTCACTCCATCTCCTTCTCTCGTCTCCCTCATAAGAACCTCCCTCATCTTCTGATCAGAAACCTCCCTGAAAGAATGTCTATTCATATCACTCCCCACCATCGGCGTCTCCCCTTTTGAGATCACAATCAACTCACATTTCTCATATATTCTCAGGGGATCGGGGTATTCCTTCTCAGATATGGTGATGCGGATTTCACCTACCCATTGGGAGGTATGCGGATTGATTATCGAGAGATCTTGGACGTAGTTGACTTCTCCCGTTTTGGGGTCTTTTGCTTCGCGGAGGCGGGAGGGTGGGTCACTTTTTGATGTTGAGAGGAAGGTGAAGTATGCGTGTAAGGTTTTGAAGTAGAGGAAATGAGACTTTGGGTTATGAGTTTGTGTTGTGGTGGGAGGTTTTTTGGTTGTGTAGATTGGGTAGTTGAGTTTTTTTGTCGTAGAGAGCGAGGGGTATGTGTAGTATACTTTTGTAACTGTGTCCTTTATTTGGGAATAAATTTCTGGTGGTAGTGACGTGAAATATGGTTTCCATTTTATATCCGCAGCCTCCTCGTCCTTGTGGTATTCCCATCCCGGGGGTAATGGTATTTCTGGCAATTGGTTTTGGAAATTTTCTCGTGAGATGTGGTATGAGTTGTCGATTCGCTCTGTGTATGCAGGATCTTTGTACCAATCCACTATATTTGAGATCTTGACTGGGAATTTATTATCTTTTACCTCCGCATCGAAGCAAGAAGACCAGGTATCAAGTCTCAGATTTCCTCTCCATCCAGCCCAGGACCAACTAGGGAAGTTAATATCGTCTTTTCCAATCTCGGCTGAGAACCGAGGACGAAGACCCCGGTGTGCTTGCCAGAGTAAAGCAATATCGAAGTAAAACTCGGGAAGTCCATCGTAAAACCCCGAGGGGAAAAATGGAGTCATTGCTTTCAAAGTTCCAGCAAATGCGTGAAGTGTATCCGAATCAAATGTCAGCGTGCGAGTATTAAAACCCTCAACAATGGTTCCGAAATCGAGAAGCGAAGGCCATTCGTGTACCGTCAGTTTGGTTTCCAGATAGCTCTTTTTGACTTGAGTTGACACATCCGATGGTGTATGTTCAATCTTTTGGCGCTCGGCAAGGGATTCCAATCCTTCAGTCCAGGTTGCTGACGAACATCTCCAGGTGATGATTTCATCCATGATCAACAATCTTCTTGAGAAAACGTTTTCTTGTAGTGTCCATCCTCTTTGAGCCCATGGAGTTCGGTGTAATTGAGCCGTTCTGTGTAGCCATAAAGACCCCTTAAGCATTGGACCAGAGAAGAATGGGAGGATGTGCTTTGCTCGAGCTTCAATATGTTGCTCACCAATCCCAGGGAGTCCGAAATCCGCGTGAGTTCCTTGTGCAGCGACGATGGTCAGTGTGGCTTGCGCGTAAACCCATGCCATCGCATCTATGCTGTCCGTTTTATGCTCGAAGTCGTCTTGAACGATGCAAAGCCGGTCAACCCATAGGTAGCGTTGGTCAATAAGCGAGCACAGCTTCATCGAATCTCTGATGGTTTGAGGAACAATGTATGGAGACCCTAATGAAAGACTTCCCGGTAGCTTCAGCATGTCAATGTTCTCTCGAAGTGACATTATGCTCGGAACCTGACCCCACACATAGCTGAGTGCAACATAGGGGACTTCTGAGTCAGGGGTAACAATACGCTCTGCTTCGACATCAATGAAGCTAAGCGAGGGTTTGGATGAAGAACTCATCAAGTTCCGCATCATCCCCGTTTTGCCTTGACATTCAGCCCCATGAGAACCATCGCACCTTGCAATCCATGATTTGATCAACTCCTTATCAACAAGTCTAGGATCAAAAATCCTCCCTCGGTCCTCAGTCCCCGTCCTATCCGTAGTAGAAAAGATCTGGAAGCCACAATAACTCATGAAATTCGCTCGCCTCTGAGCAGCATTTTCATTTATGGCCTCAAGACCAGGTGGGTCACCGAGCAGAACATAAAGACGTGGCTGCATGTTTTCGATATGGATACTGACACCGTAGTCGCCGCGCAATCCACACTTGTCTTTGACATATTCAACCACGCTAGATGTGTTGGAATCGCAGCATGCGAGGATGGATTTACAAGTCGGACATCCTGCCGCTGCTCGGGTTTGGAGGACAGAATGACGACCGAGGAATAAATGGAGGATGCCATTTCCATTATGATTGGGGCTGACCTCGAAGGACTTTCGAGACAGATCAATGATTTTGCAGTAGACGCAGAACATATTTTGTTTTCAACAAGTTGGTTTCTGGTTGTTGCGTGGTTTTGCCTGCGGGGTAGCCTCAGCTTCTTGCCAAGGCCCAAGGGTGGAGGGAACCAAAATAGGGAGCTCCAGGTGTGCAAAAAGAATTAAAAAGCTCTTCAGTCATCCTTAGACTAACAAACTGGAGTTGCTATTGCTTATCCCAACTTGCTTGCCTTTCTTATCTGGTAGGAAAGCACCTGAATGTCAGTCTTGGTACTTGGCTTTGTGTTTCAGCCCGCAAAAGGAGTAAGCAAAAGTTGTATTCACAGAAAACAATGAGAATCAGAAACTGAAATGATAAGTGCGAGCCAGGACTTCGCACCCAAGGAAGAAATCTATATCATGAAGGAACTTCCACGCAAAATGGTATCGTATTCTCCAATCATCATCATACAACCCCAACCGGCATTAGTATCCAATGCCACTGCCCAGAATTAAATATCGCTTGAACGCCCCGAAGCAAAATCGATCCAACACCTTGCATTAACTCAGTATATCTATTCCACCAAGAAGTCATTCAGTCGTCGGAAATCATCCCCTACGTCATCGGGATACCAAATCGGATTATGGTTTGTAGTAATCATTCGCAGCGCCGTGTGCTGGTGATGGTCCGCCTGGGTAGGAAGCGGGAGGACCTTGGCCATAACCTTGCTGTTGAGGTGGAGCTCCATAGGGTTGTGGTGGAGGTTGTCCGTAATTCGTTTGTTGTTGGTATTCTTGAGGCTGGTTTTGGTGAACTGGTCCATATTTTCCTTGACCTTGAGAGCCTGGTGCCATTGGATATCCTTCGCCGCCTCCAGAAGGTGCTCCTAGAGGTGGTTGACTGATATTCGCAACTTTGTTGGCCTTGGCCTTTCTACGTCTGAGGAGAAGGAGGACGAGGCAGACGACGATGCTATAACAAAGTCAGAATGTGGTTTCTGAGAGATATACCGACAGGCCAACTAGGCGCAGAGTATTTTGGGAGAGCGGAAGAGGCAAACTTACATGACCACTATAACAATGACGATGATTGCGACAATTGCGCCTACGGAAATCTTCTTCTTCTTCTTCTTGACAACACTTGCGGCTTCACTGAGTCCAATGGCTATGGCCCAGAGGAGTATCGTTAGAAGCCTATCAACGGCAGACATTGTGGTAGAGGTCGAGGGGTATTGCAGAGGTGGATTGAGGATGGCAAGCTATCCAGGAAGTATGGATTGTTGCAAGGGAGGGGAGAACGGTTATGGACAACCACTGGGATTCGTAATTCGTGATGGATTAATAGTCAGAAGTCGACTCAGATGATTCACGTCGATAAATATCAAGAAGAACAGACAAAGAAACCCATGAAGCGAATTGGAAAGACGCGATGCTATTTAATCCGATTGTCACGCCAAGAGAACCGTGCCACTCCACCGTCATCTCAACTTGCGCCCCCAGATTTCCTTGAAACAGGCTCTCGCGCAGATACGCCACTAAGCGAGGGCTGAAATCGCGACTCGCAGCGACTCACAGCCAGTCAAGCATCAGATTTTACGAGGGGTGAAAAGCAGCAGCCGACAATCATTCTACTTTTTTAGTTACAATAACCAACGAGGCAACATTTCTGTCATATTTATATCTTTTCCTAAAACTTAATCATAATTGAGGAAGACATATTCAGTTGGTGCTCCTCGCTAACAATAAAAAAAGAATCACTACGGTCGCTTAGACAGTCCTCTTTTCAACTCTCGGCCCCAATGCTGCTTTTTAGAAACCGGTTTGACCCCAAATCCTATGGCCCTGGCGAATTGCTTGCCTTGAATCTCCTGAGTAACCACAATTGCCAACGGGTCATTATAAAATACAACATGACGATCGCTCAGTGGTCATCGATAAAACGTGCTCCGCCTTGAACTGCAAGACCTGTGATCACCCAGTCGCCCCGCGGCAGACAAGCATTTTCTGCACTTCAGCTGCTCCACTCTGGCCTAACCCAAGCACAGCCCTACGGCGCAGTCAGACGGGGCATTCCCATTTTCGCACGACGACCTGGATTCCTCAATCGATGCCGCACGCACCGTATGATCCTTTATCACGAAATAGTCAATTATATATCATATATCCGACAACCTGCAACAGAGCTGATGCTAAGTGTCGAATGAAGAATCGGAGAATTTCGTTGCCTTCCCCGATCTATTTCGCGACTAGAGTCTGAGGCTTCGTGGTCGGCCTTTTTAGGAAAAAGGGGAACTATCTTTGACGTGAAAAGTCCCCACAATCCGATTCTCGAGCGGCGCTATATCCCGCGAAATCGGTTGAGTAATACGGTAACGCATTTTCTCGTTAAATAGTGTCAAAAAGGAGTTGGATTCCGGTCGCTAATTTCACTTCCTGTGGTGCACCACGGTAAGTTGATTCTGGTATTCCGGTGGCTGGGAAGGAAGTCCGCGCTGACTTTACCATCCAGTGCTGTGTGAAGACATCATCTCTCTCCGGGTTTTTAGTTCGTACAGCACGCTATTGATCTATTAATTCCTAGAATCGCTGAGTACGAAAATTGATAGAGGGTAGTAGTATCTCGGTTTTTTCATTAGATAAGTCAAGAATCACGTCTTTTCGGTAGAACCACTCTCTCCCTCCCTTTCATTTTCAAACGTGTCACGTTAGATACATTTGAACGAGCTCAAGTTGCTCAACAACATGGTCTCGTTCGTTCATTGACTAGTAAATATGAAATCTCCTGTCACTGTTCAATGTTGAGCAAAAGCACGATGTGATGTCATGCTAGCTACAAAGGTCTTCGTCCTCATAAACTCTTCCATTCCCCAACGACTATTCATCGCGCCAAACCCAGTTCGTTTCGCCCCTGCAGATGGCAAGTTCGCTAATTCACGACCAAATATTAGCACATCAAACACTCTCCACGAAGAACCAGACTTACGTTCGGAATACACTGTATTGGCATTGACTTGGACTTGCCCAACATCCAACTCTCTGCCGATATTCATTGCCCTACCTAAATTTTTGGTATGTATCGAGGTAGAATAACCGTACGGAGTGGCATTCACAAGATCAATCGCTTCTTGATCACTCTCGACAATGAAAACTGCGACAGAGGGACCGAATGTTTCCTCATCCCACATTTTCATATCCCTTGTCACATCACTGATGATGGTGGGGACAAGCGAGTTCTGCTCGCCATAATGTGGCCCGCCTAGAATAAACTTTGCCCCCTTTCGTTCAGCATCCGATAGCTTGTCGTGCGCACCTTTGGACATTGCAGCTGTAACCGGGAGGCCAACATGGAAAGACTCGGCATTTTTCTTCAACAACTCAATGAAATCTTCTGCGATGGATTTCATGATGATTATTCGCTCAGTTCCATAACAAATCTGACCATGGTGCATAAAAGCTAGGAATAAATCAGTCGGAGGACGAAGTTCAACAGAAGTTCAACTCACCACCAAGAATACACGTCTTTGCCGATTGCTCCATATCAGCATCTTCCAACACAATCGCCGCAGCTTTATCACCCATCTCCATCAAAACAGGCTTCAAATGCCTTCCAGCAACTTCAGCAATCTTGGATCCTACCCCTGCACTTCCAATAAATTCAACCTTTCGAATAGCCGGATGAGAAATCAGTGTTTCTGTCACACTGGGAGCATCTTCTCTTCTTGTCTGGATAACATTCAGAACCCCTTTCGGCACACCAGCTTCGAAGAAAACATCAGCAAGCATATGATGAGTCATTGGCGAGAGCTCAGAAGCTTTGAACACCACTGTGCAACCCGCACCGAGAATAGCAGCCAGTGACCTCCCCGCAAGGATGAGAGCCGCATTCCACGGAGCGATCAGAAGAATTGCTCCCAAAGCTTCACGGAAAATAATCCCCAATGTATTAGACGAAGACATGTTGGGAACCTCGCCTACCATAGACGAGATTCTACATGCCGTTTCCTTGATGCAAGATATGGCGAACTCGACTTGGAAACTGGCGAATGGGGCGGTGCACGATGTTTCGTCGCACATGACGGATTTGATGTCGGCTTCTCGTTGTTTGAGGATTTCGGCGGCTCGAAGGATGATGTCGCGACGGTCTTGCCATGGTACTCGTTTCCAAGATTTGAATGCGGAGGAAGCTGATTCTGCTGCTGCGGTGGCTGCATTGGTATCTGCTGAGTCGACGTGATATAGTTCTTTTTGAAGGACGTTCGAGAAAACTGGGAAGCTTGGAGAAGTAGTAACATAATGAGTGCAATTGATGAGGAGAGGAAGGACTTCTGAAGTCTTTCCTTGATTTTGAGTCGACATCTTCTTGGTCTGATGTTGTTTTCAAAGAATGTTTGTAGGTGAGGAGTGATGTGTGCTTGTCACGGCAGTCTTAAGGATTCCATGTTAGCCCTCGAGAAGACTGTTCATGATAAGTACATTGAAGTTATTAAATCCATGGCATTTAAAAATGTCGCGTTTAACTTATGAATGGAACGAGATCGATTCGTCCATTTGTCAGATGGGTGGAGTTGATTTACGAAAGGCCAGCTGGATTGTACAACGTGGCATGCTGCAGTCATACATTTGGATTGCTAATGTACGCACGGAAGTCCGCGGGGTTAAAAACATCCTCAAAGCTACAGCCTAAATTACAGAGGGTTTCTCGCTTCTATGATTTCTTCATAGAGAGACCCAAGGGAAGATCACCAAAACGACAGACAAACTCAGTCTGCTACATCACATTTTGAGCTATAAAAAAAAAGGGTTTAAATTCCTGGTTTGAACCAAATGCGCTACAATTTAAAAGATCTTTGAATTATTTAAACAAGAATTATGAGTGAGAAACCGCCTTTAGACTTGGAATCTAAACATATACGAGTACTCGGAATTTCGGCTCGCTTAATAACGTATGCTATTAGCTGCGTAGTTCGAGGAATAAGCTGTTTAATAGCGATTTGCATGCCTAAAAGCCACGGAATGTGGCATTGTAAAGGGTTGCTCATAGCCACCATCGCTAAGGAAACGTTTCCCAAGAACACGGAATTTTTGAACTGTTGAGGGGTAGAACTTCCAAATTATGACATTGACAAACTCACATTCCGTGACTTGGATCTAAATTTCTTTACGAAGTAAGATAATCTTAGAGTAAAGTAAAGAATGACTATGATATACGTCGCTTTACTCGTCCAATTTGGTATGTTGGGTATTGATATATCATTACGTCAACTAGGCACGAAACTTTGTATCACCAGTTGAGGATTTCCCAACGTGTTTAGGAAGCTGCACTCCATCGGCACATCTTACGATCAGAGTGCCCATACGCTGACTGAACGTAGACACCGAGTTTAAAGTTTATCCCTAAGTAGCAGTGTGGGCAATAGTATTATCGTGGTAAAATACTGTAGTATTTTCCAAAAATATATTATCGGAATATTCCAGTAGTACGTATTTAAATACGCGATAATACTATCGTATTATCGCAATATCATATGGTTTATCTTTTAATGACTAATACATCTAAATACTCCACTTTTCTTAAAAATGAAGCTATTCACACTTTGTATATATACTCTCTCGTTACCTTAAAGATGTACAACAACAACAATAAATATAAATAAAGGAATTAATAGAAATCATTATAGTTGTTAAGGAAATGAGAGTACTGCACATGCTTGGGTTGTGGATTTGTGCTGTAGGCGGTGATAATGTCACAACACTATCGCGACCACACCTACACTAAAAAGGCTCTAATAATTATAAGACTTGGATTTTAGATAATTTAGCATATAATTGACCTTTTTACATACTCAAATTATTTTTAAAGGGCGTGGTTGTTAAGCAACTTTAGTAACCTATTTCTCTACTACTACTCTAAAAGCTTTTTAAGAGAAAAAGAGAGCCTTTAATACTTATTTTTCGGACTTTCGGACTCCTATTTTTGTTATATGTCATCTCCTTTAAAACCTTAATTATATTGCCGGCGTCGTGGACATCGCGATGTAAAGCTTAATTAATCGCGAAATGCTTACAGTACTCACAGCGCGATTAAAGAGGAACTACATAATAAAATTTACCTGTTTTAATTTTTCTGAAAAGCCCTAGCCTAGGGCTTTAAAATGAGCCTACATAGGTACTTTTCTGATAAGATTTCACTGTAAAGGAATGTAATTTAACAAATCTAAACTTCTTTTCTAATTTTATATAACAATTTTAGCTGGAATAATAACTGAAAGATGTTTTTTAAACTAGAGTTGTTGATTTTTATACTAAATTAAAGAGTAAAATTTAACAAGCTCAGTTTACTAGTTACTTTTATTATAGCTACTTATATAAGGTCGTCGTCGTCGAATTTGCCCTTGGTGTTGTTGATTCTTAGCATCTCGCACGGTCTATTTTCAGTACTTTGGGCTCATAGGTGGCTGCTGAGTTCGATTTAATAGCTATTTACATGAATCTTTTTTAAAATAATCTATCTAGTTGGGTCTAAAGCCCTAGCTACTAAGCTGTACATTTAGTTGGCCAGTTGTTGTGGTATATAGTGCCAAAGGTTGAGGCTGAAAAAGAAATGGGCCAAAATCCGGGGTAAAACTCTAATTTTGAGCCTCAATTCAACACTACGATATTATCGTGGTATCGATTAAAATACCAACAATATTCACGATATTATTGTTGGGTATCGTAGTATTTAAAGCGTACAAATTGTGCGTATTTAAGTGGGTTTTAACAATATTATCGTGGTGGTACAACATTCCAAATACTATTGCCCACACTGGTCCTGGATATCCCGAGCCTGTAGAGGCGTAAGAATACTCTTTTCCGACATTTCAAGACCTCTTAATTGAGCCTGTCCTGAACCCTCTCCGAGCCTGTAGAGGCGTAAGAATACTCTTTTCCGACATTTCAAGACCTCTTAATTAAGCCTGTCCTAAACCCTCTCCGAGCCTGTAGAGGCGTAAGAATACTCTTTCACGACAACTCATGACCTCTTAATTAAGCTAGTCATGAATCCTCCGACCTAACAACAACTCTCAAATCCTCTGCCTACCTGCTTTCCAACGTAGCAGATGTCTCTTTCGACAATACAATCATCGAACCTTCTGTCTACCTCTCTATAAAGACAGATGCCTCTTCGATACCTGTCAATTCATGACCTCTTAATTGAGCCTGTCATGAAACCTCCGACCTGACAACAACTCTCAAATCCTCTGCCTACCTGCTTTCCAACGTAGCAGATGTCTCTTTTAAGAAGACAAGTACTCGATACCTCTACTAACCTGCCGTTCGACCTAGCAGATGCCTCTTCGATACTCGTCAATTCGCGACCTCTTAATTAAGCCTGTCCGACAATTCTTATTTTGGATAAGCTTACTTCAATTACTTACATTCTTATACCTCGGAGTCACATTGCCCCTCAACGTACCCAGCCAGACCACCAGCGGGACGTACGAGCCAGGGAACGTGCCATAGAGAGAGAAGACACTCGACGTTAAGATGGTAGACAAGGCAAGCCTTCTCGCATACTCGCTCGCCCTGTTCCTAGCCAAAAGCTTCCTAAGCCAGGCTTAATATGCTCTAGCACCTCTTTGGAAGAAGACTCGGGATATGAGAGCGAGAGCCAGCCTGGAATCAACGCCATTGGACATAACACACACGAATAGGACATACGAGACAAGATACGCTGGATGTAAATAGAGCTTACTATGCTAGAAAACACACTTCCACCGCCTACCACTTCAGCGGCTCCCTTAGTACAAGAACCTCTGCCTTCAGTAGACATCGCTCATATTAGTACAAACGGCTTCCACTTCCACTTACGACGAAAAGAGAACGAGTTCTTTGTGACAAGCTTGTACGAATTAGACCAAAGGATCTAGGAAAAAGAGGCTCTTAAGGAGGACAATGAAGTAACAATTCAGGAAATTAGAGACAAGCTTCCTCCGTAGTACTGCTCGTACGAAGACGTATTCTCAAAAGCTGCCTTAGACAAGCTCCCACCCCACCGCTCGTACGACTACCGCATTGAGCTGGAAGCTCTAAATACCCTAGGTTACAGCTCGCTATACAATCAGTCAGCGGATAAGCTTAAAGTAATCAAGTAGTATATAGTAGAGAACTTAGACAAAGGTTTTATTAAGTCAAGTCAAGCTCCTTTTGCCTCACCTACTCTCTTTGTACACAAACCAAATGGCAGTCTACGCTTCTACATTAACTTCTGTAAACTTAATGCTCTTACCCGCAAGGATCGGTATGTGACGACACGCACAGCTGATGGACTGCGCAAGAGCACGACTACGTCAGGTACCACGAGTGGTGAGGTTGACACTGTGGAACTGTCTATTCGAGGATTCTAAGCTAAAGAGAGAAGAAGAAGAAAGGACAGAAGCTCAGGAGCTGGAGGCTCTTAAATACAGGAGGTGTGCCAAGCGCACTCGATTAGCCGAGCTCCAGCCAGGGGC
>LLCD01000256.1:0-22391 GCA_001414355.1 Hymenoscyphus salicellus
CTCTGGAACAGCTTTAACATGTACTCACCTGCGAGACTTCAATAGCTGCCATAGCTGGCGAGCTGGTTGTTGAAAGTTGAGTGCTTAGAGAAGACGGGAATCTCAGATGTTCTGGCATAGAAATCCAGTACGGCAAGCATTTCGCACCAGCCGCGCGGAACGCGAAATCACGTTTTAACTTCACCAATGACTGGGCTGAGAGAAACCCCTTTCTCACGTTAGGAGATTTCACTCCTTGAGTAGGATATATTAGAGGATAATATGGTTGCTTATTCACAAGGCAAATGTTTCAAGGAAATTTCATTAAAAGCTATCAGGACTTTGACAGCTAAAGCCAGTAGCAAGGCATATTGCTCCGAAAATACAATGCAATTTTCAAAACATAACTCCCCGTCTGAAATAGGACAATCCGGCCCGCAGCAACAGAGGCAATAAATGTTACAGGAAACATTGTCGAGACTTTACATGTAATGTTACAAGGGAAAGTGTGAGAAGACCATCGATCGCTCTTGGGAGACTTCGGGACCTCATGCTTTTCCGAGAAGGCGTAGTGCTGCCTGGAACGCATCGACGACCTCCTGGACTGATGTCAATTAGTAAAACTTGTTGAAAAAGCTTGAGAATATACATACCATGTTCCTGTTTCTTTTCCAATCTACCTTCTGACAGCTGTACAAATCTTTCTCGGGTCTTCAAACTAGTAATTGTTAGCAGAGGACAAACTATGAGGGAGTGTCTACTTGCCGTTTCGCAGCACGGTTTGTATCTCTTCGAGCCGCCCCCGCAGCCCAGGCGTTGAGGAGCTGAGCATCATTAGTAGGGACCACAATTTGAATCTGGAAATACTTACCGTCCCGTATTGATCAATCTGGGTTTGCAACTCTTCTTCCTGCTGGCTAAACCCTTCGATTTCTTTTGTAAATTGGGCTTCGATGTCAAGATAATCGAACACGGGAAGCTCATCATCGATGCTGGGCGAACTTCTTGAATCGTCTCCATTTCGAAGAGTCTCGGATGTATTGGTAGTAGATCCAGGTCTTTGCGAAGGTCGATTTTGTGAAAGTCGATTTAGCTTGGCGGCTTGACCTGACTGTGTGGAACGTGGAGTAGAGGGTACTTGAATTTGTGGAACACTGTCAACCTCCCTCTCTTTCCCCTTCTTCTCCTTTGTACGAGCTTGAGGCTGCGGTTGAGGCTGCTTGTATGTTGGAGGTGGAAGGGTTTTCTCTTCTACAGTTGGAGACGCGAGATTGTTACGAGGCGACTCTACTTGTTGATCCGAGGATGCTTCGTCTGGGTCAGAATGCATGGTGACGGTATTTTGAATAGTATCTTGCTCAGTATCTTGCTCAGTTCTTTGCATGGTCTCGGGCAGTTGGGAATCGTCAAGTAGAGGCTCTTTGAGCCGTGTCATACCATTGTCAATGTCGTCTTCTCCGTCAGACTGGCTTTGCTTGAGTTCGGAGCTCTCTTGTTCTTCATCCCCTTGGCTCTGAGTCTCCTCTGTCTCGGGGGGAGACCGAACACCGCTCTGACCAGCATCGGGCTCCATGTTTTGGCGTCAGATTAGATAACGAGGGACCTAGATTGGAGGGGTTCGGAAATCTCTTGTTTTCATATCCAAGAACAGAATGAATAGGACGTCGACTTCTATCATTGACGTGCGCAACGAGGACGTTCACAGTCGAAATGGAAGTTGTTCCCCAAACGGCTGGTAAGGGTTTGGTGCTCTGGAAATATTCGCGTTCTAACAGAGTTCGAGGTTTTTCCTCACCTGCAAGCTCCACTTTCGCGTGATCACGTGGAGATTGTTTGCTTCGCCGATAAGACGCAGGCCTCGAGACCAACAACTTAACTCTCACTCCCTCCAAACATGCCTCATCCTTCCTTCATTCACGAATCATGAACTCTTGAACGAATCGCCAGTTATTCACATCGAATCTCGTCTTTTATAACGACATGTATTCGGCCAGATCTTTTCCCACAACACTACAACCTTCTCGCAGATTTCAGCGGTCACTTATCCTCGATCGAGGACGATACTTCGAGCCCTTTCCATAACCCCTCTCGAGATGCAGTGCGACATTTGTTTTCGTACTGGCGGACATCGAATCCCGCTCCTTTGCGCCACAGATGCGCGCAATAAACTTTACGAGGTTCGAATACAACATGCCCAGGCTCTCCTGGAAAAGGATGCTCTCGACCAAGACATAAGTTCTCTTCTTTCAATCTCGACGGTGGAAGGGCAGCAAGATAAGCCGGTGTCACCCGCCAATCGTCAGACGGTGACATGTGTACAGAGTGAGAAGGACGGAGTGGCGGATAGGACTCAGCAGATTATTGCCCATGCAGATGAACTACGGGACAAAATAGAGAAAGCAAGAGCGGAAGTGGCAAAGAGGAAGGCTAGCATTGCTCGGAAGAGATCAGAAATGGCTTCAGCATCAAATGGAATAGATGCTCGTAGAGCAAGACAACTTGAAGACGTTGAGAAATCTATTCGCATGTATAAGTACAATTGGAAAAAGGTCCTAGGCCAGTTTGCTACCTCTCGGACATATTTGTGCGGTGAGGCTGCGAAGTTGTACGGATTACGACGTAGAAAGAGTGGCGGCCAGGAGGAGTACCAGATAGGACGAGTGGGAATCGTAGATCTCAGAGCACTGAACAGTAAGTAACCTTTTCATTCTCCGAGTTGAACAAGCTAACCTCTTGTGTAGCTGCGAGCCCGGCTCAGATATCTACTGCCCTTTCACATATCGTACATCTCCTCATGCTATCGATGCATTACTTAGCCATACGACTACCT
The DNA here is from genome assembly GCA_001414355.1 of Hymenoscyphus salicellus. Classification (NCBI taxonomy): domain Eukaryota; kingdom Fungi; phylum Ascomycota; class Leotiomycetes; order Helotiales; family Helotiaceae; genus Hymenoscyphus; species Hymenoscyphus salicellus. The sequence continues at coordinate 2,810 of LLCD01000256.1, forward strand.
GCCGAGATCATCCTCCCTCAACCAGAGCACCCTCTCCCTACCATATATTCGCTTGCCTCGTCACATTTACACAAACCAGCTCAGTCTCCAACTAATAACTTCGCACAGCCTTCGAGTCCAACTGCATCGCGGCACGAACAACCGCATCAACCCCGCCCCAGACCACTTCATATCACAAAGCCGCTCCCCATACTTGTACACGAAGATCCCGCTACCTACGCGCTATTTATCGAGGGCATTTCCTTGCTAGCCTACAATATTGTGTGGGTTTGCAAAAGCCAAGGAGTTCCAGTGGGCGAGGAAGGTGGATTTGACGATATCTGCGATATTGGACGAAACTTATACAACCTTCTTATTGGAACAAAATCTCGTTCCCAGCCAGCAAGTCGAGCTTCGTCAGCACAGTCTACACCATCAAAGAATAGCAAGGAGGGAAGTGAAGAGGAAAGGAAGAGCAATGCAGAACCTTTGATGGGTAGATACTCCCATGGGACAGCATCTCATTTCCTAGGGGGAGCTGAAGGGACTGAGTTCATCCGAAGTTGGAAACTCCTCACTCCTCTGAAAGTTGCGGACAAATTGAAATCTATACTGCAAAACGAAGTAGCGAACAAGGAATGGGAGGTTCTGCACGAAGGGGAATGGGAAGTGAATGATCAGATGGGAGATGATGGAGTTGTTGTAGGCAAACTCGCGGAGGGAGACGATCTTGATACACACGCTAGACTCAAAGGAATGGAACAGAGCTTCATGAGCTGCAGGACGGTAGCTGATGCTCCACCGGTCGTTGAAGGCGACAGAGGTGGTGATAGAAGACCTGGGACTAGTGGCTGGACGAAGCTAAAGCCTAGGCAGTAATGCTTTTACGGCTCTGTGTTTTTTATTGCTTCTGATTTACGAATATGGTCGCGGGTCGGCTACCAGGGACTAGGGGTTTGGGGTGATTTATTCGGGACTGTCAAGAAGAATATTCTTGACTTGGTGTTATATGTGGAGGTTAGGTAATATTTGTTAACTAGATTGGGTGATACGAATTGAATATCATCCTTGATGGAACCTATTTGGTTCTCCGTGTTCCTCATATTTCAAAAGAATATAAAATAAATGTAACTCTTTTGATGATCTCGAGTCACATTTTTTTCTTGACATAGTTTGAGAATTATTGCAAGGCTATCTACAAAATCACATCGAACTGGACATTGATCAAAACGAAGAATCACCCGTAAAACATGATTCTAGTAATGGAATCAGCGCTTGAATCTCTAGCTAGCTGTAAGACTATATATGTCTTTTGCACACTTTCATTGTTACTACAAAGGACCCGCTTTTTACAAAGGCGCATTTCCTTAACCAGAGTCCAAAAATGTCCCCTCCACCACCTTGAAACAGCCTCTACGATTCCAAGTCTCGTGGAAAGAAAAGTAGAACAACCTCGTTGTTATTGAGCGAGCTATCCTATTTAAACAAAGAAAATCTTAGGCTTTGAACTTGGTGCTTTTCTTTTGGCTACCTGGTTTCCGGGTAAAAAGATGTAGTGCTGAGAGCCCTAAACATTTAGAAAATGTCGAGTCATCTGGCATTGGTAAATGAGATGAAAAGCCCGCTAAGTCATTTCGACTCGTTTACTTGAGGGGGTGTGGACAGAGCAAGTAGAATGATGAGAGTGTCTAACAAGCATTCTGGGGAAGTTTGTATTTCACTGCGAAGCGGAAGGAGTACCGAATCGAGGGATGTTTTAGTGCAATTCTGAGAAGAAGAAAACGAACGGACAGCGCTTATTCCTATTTCTGTTTCCTGGAAGTAACCACATACAGTTCCAACGAGGTCTCGGCTATCACTTTCCTTTCATCCTTTCTTCGTCCTTCAATTTTTAATTGGAAAGGCCGAGAACAATTCCAAACCTCCGATTCTTCTAAACCGTCTAGAGCAATCCAACTATCGTCGCACATTATTTCGTATCATCCGCAGAATGGTAGCAGTGCGCAGTGAACTTGAATTCTACCTTGGCTGAATCTTATTTTCACCAAGAATAAAATGTTGAAACAGAGATTGTAAACAGGGTATGGCACACCTCTGCAACTTGAGGCTTCAACCAACAAGCCTAGATTCCGCGCGGCTTTTCCGATATTGAAAATAGTAGTACTGAGATACAAAATACGCGAGCTTATTGGACAATCTCTTTCATCAACATATACGCGCCACAATGTGAGTTCGTACCGAGTCTCCAAGGTAGACTTGTAAATAATAAAATAAACGTCAAACTCGGTGTTGATATATCTGACTCTGATATGCATGCTCACTCTGCAAGTCCTATCATCTGACCGCTGACGAATTGACGAAAAAATCCTTGGAGTTTTTTAGTCATTGGCAGATGCGTGAAATGGAAGTTTGTCAAGAGAAATTAAAGAAAACGGGAAGACCAGGAATGCCTTTGGATTGGAGGATGGAGGATTGGCGGTTGCCAATAAAAGGCTTCCTACCCCGTCTCGCTCCTCCGATCCTGGTAGGAATTGTTGTGGTACACCAGTACAGAACCCCATCCTAAGCAAAATTTGAACAATTCGAGGAACCTTTCCCAGAAGCGGTGGCGCGAATCATCGAAGCTCCAAGCAAAACACCAAGGTTGAATGCATAATAAAAGACGATGTTGGAGTTTCGTTTGGGTATCCACCTATAACTCTTTCTCCATCGACCGTTTGACGGACTACCGCCCGCAACTTTCAAGTGAGGTGAGTTGGCACTATTACCGCCATTTGTTTTCAACTTCGTCGGCGACTCGCTGACCTTCGTCCAACTCTGAATATCTTCAATGCCCTCGAAGAAATTTTTGCGCCTTACACCGCCGGATGGGCGCCATTTCGTCACAAGACGCCTCCGCAACATGTCTGATCGTTGAACAGCAGGATGCATATTCGGCCAGAGTTGAGAGAAAAGTACCAATAATAGATTGAATGTACCAGTCAGCCCCAAATGCCAAACAGAAAACAAACGAAATACGCGTAAACTTGTTACTATTCACGAAGTCGGTGTACCGCCGTACCCTTCTTCTTTGAAAATCAAATCTTCGAAACATTTCCAACAGAAGCGCAGTGATGATGACCAACAAGAGTAGAACACGGGTTTTCTCCAAGGACATGCCCAGGCCATGATTGATCTTCAAGGCGTTAACTGTTTACCGCTGGAGAGATTCTCGCGAATCTGTGGGCCAACAAATGGGCTCCAGGAACCCAAAGCCACGGTATTGGCCAGAACCTTATTGCCAGCGGACCAAACGGACAGCCTCCAACAAAAGGTAAACACGCACTTGGGAAAAGTTGGAAAAAGACGCAAAGCAGAACGAGAAACAAGAAACAAGGCGGCGGCGGCGGCGGCGGCCAGAGAGGAGAAGAGGGGGGAAAGGGTCGCATGAAAAAGAGAATTTCAATGGTCTCCATCCATCCGCAAGGAAAACAAGTCCACTTGGCTCGCCCTGGGGTCGTCCTGGAGCTCCATCAAACACGTGCCACCAGGCCGTTTCCGCGAATGCCGTTCTGTCGTAATTCTTTCCGAAAAGCATGGAGGTCAAAGGAGAGAGGCCGGGAGAGGCAATCGTATGGAATCCTTCTTGTAAAGAAGGTTGCGTGTGCATCCTACTCTACCTATCCTGCTGCTGACGACTCGGCTCGATTCGACTCAGCCTGCTTTGTGCAGGTACCACTGGTGCCACCCATCTTTCTGCAGGTACAGACACTCTCCCGTGGCAATCAGATGAACTAGAACAGACACAGAAGAAGTTGGCCATGCAGCCTGATAACCATAATCAGCACTGTACCACGTAAACCTCCCCGATAACAGGACCGATGGGAAGAGTGTCATAAATCGTCACAACTCCACCAGAGCAGGACCACTTCCCCTCACAGAAATCCAATCATGGATCGTGGGATGGTCGAACAAAATGCAGCATAAAAATTCTGCTGCATAAAATGCTGGCAGCTTTCATCACTGTCACAAAAACTGGAACCTGTCAAGATTTGCCCTTGGTGTGCTTGGTTTTCCACTCTCGAGTCCAGGGCTTCTCCGGCCCTTTACGAGGAAGCTCCCCGAGTCCCCATGGCCCGAGGGCAGACGAGTGCCCTGACAGCTGACGATGCGCTCTGGACCAGATGGGAGAATGGTGGCATTAGATGAAACATACGCGGCCTGACGAAGCTCTGTGCTGGACGTCTAAGTCACTATTGTTTTTCGATAGCCAGAAGAAGAGATCGAAAAAATCAACACAAGAAATTCAAGAACAGTTATATCAACGATAGTTTCGACAGATAAAGTTCCGAGCGAAGTCATCGTAAACTTGGAAGATCAAATCATCCCAAAGTACGATGTAGGTACTGTATTCTCCTTGCTGGGTGCTGAAGAGCCAAGATAGCCCAAAAAACCCGGGGATCGGACACGCCCCTGATTTTCAATGCCCTGCAGTTTGATGATCACCCCCAGAATCGTCAACACGGTCAACACTCGATAAAGAAGCTCCGAGTGATACAAAATTGGGTAATTTGAATGGCTGGAACATTGAATGGTCGGCGGAAATGGGAAGGCTCCTCGAGGGCTCCTGTTCAGATGGTAAGCGACAGCTTGCTCGACTCGAGCGTCAAAGACTCGCTTCATCTGCTGTTCGCATGGCGGTAGGATAAGGCGGATGGAGATGTTTTCCTATGATTTTTGCAAACTGTGAGCCCAACAATGCCAACTGAAAGGTCATGAAACTGGTCGTGGCCGTTGTCAAGAGTGTGCTGTCAACTTGTTTTCCCTATCTCTGCCCAGAGCCTGAATCCCATCAAGTCATGGTTGTTGACTGAAAGCCACGGCTGTCAGGGTTAAAGCCAAGTTTTAATTAAAACCTTGAACTGTTTTCCCCTGATTGCCCCTGTCACGATGTGCCACAGCCGTCATGTGAGCCATTCACGACTCAGTTCACAGTCATGGAGATCTAGACATCTTCAATGCCCTCGCTATAAGACGCTGTGAGTGGATCTGGACGTCCGAAAATTAATTAGTTCATCTCAATATCCCCCCTGTCCACGACTGCAGACCCGCATCCATATGCCCCCCAAATTAACCCGCCCACACACCCACGAAGAAGGGCCAGCTGGGGGACTGCCGAAATATTACTTCAGCAGCGGCCTCCCTCTGTTTCGACCTCCTTTCTGTCCTTCAACCTCATCAGAAGATTCAGGTCCAGTTGTTGGAAAGTCGTTCCCTTCGAAACATTCGTTCATTATATACTTGAGCAATACACCGCTCCCACACTCCTTCAAATACAACGGCCTACTTCTTAACGACTCAACCCCTTTTTTCCCGATAACCCAATACCCAATCATCATTTGAAACGAGTTTCCAGACACATTATCCAGAATCATCTATTCAAAATGCGTTACTCCACAGCAACTGCTTTATTTGTGGCCGCCTTGAGCGCCGGCGATGCCATGGCTGGTCCAGCCCACGCTCATCTTCACCAACGTGCTCATGAGAAGAGAGCGTAAGATAAACCGAAATCAAAACCGAAAATGGCAAATTGGCTAACATAACGTTATAGTGTTGATTACAGCACCATTGATTACTCCAAGTTAGATGTTGACTGGGCCGCCGCATACGCTAAGGGTCAAGCCGAGAAGGCTGCTTCTGCCGCTACTGGTACTGCCACCGCCGCTGAAGTGAAGGGAGCTGTCTTCGCTGCTCAAGCAACATCCAGCCCAGCAGCCGTCAAGTCATCCGCAAAGGCATCAGCAACATCTGCCGCAAAGCCAGCATCCACCTCAAAGGCATCCTCATCATCTTCATCAGCTGGTCTTCTTAACGGAGTCGTAGGATTTTCCAACTCCTTGACTAAGTTTGGAGCCAAGTCCGGAACTACAAAGGAAGTCGGTGATCTCGCTGTCAACAACGTTGGCTACCCATATGGATCAAACGTCATCAAGGTTGACTCCGTTGGAGATTATCCTTTCACAATCACCTACTCCAACCCTCAATCCAAGGACATCACCATCAACATCTGGAACAAGGTTGGCAGTGATGGACAACCAATGTCAGGATCCACCGACGCACCAAAGAAGACCACCCTCACATTCGTCCTCGCTGCAGGAGCAGAGCAAGTTGTTGCCGTTGACGAGAACTCCAACATCGGTTGGGTTGAGGCTTGCACCAAGACCCGAACCGACAGTGGTGCATTCGACACCAGCTTTGGTGAGGCTACTTTCGTGGCTGAGGGATCTGGATACGACTTGTCTGCCATCCCAAACACCAACGGCAATAAATACAACATGTCCATCAGCAGCAAGGAGGTTACATGTATCAGCGACATGACCCAGAACTACTGGTTGACCGCCACCCAGCCAATTGGTACCAGCGATGGAAGCTGCTATGTTCCACAGTCCACCGCGACCTTGAAGGTGGTCATGGCTGGAAATGTTTAAAGAAGAAAGGAAGGGAAAACATAGTGTTTAGGTGTGCATATCTTTAACTTCTTAGTATATAGTGTAATTTCAAGACTTCTGGACCAACTTTTTTTTCCAAGGCACGATGACGGGGGTGTTTTTTATGTTGTATGAGGTGACTGGAATAGCATGTTTATAATGTTGGAGTAGTATGGTGCAAAGAGATACCAGTTTGATTCAAGACCATCACTGATGACTCGCCTTTTAGTTTGGTGACTGTTTCTATTGTTGAGTGGTGTGAGTTGGATGAAGGCAGCAGATGACTGAGAAACAAAGGACGACGTTGGAGTTGACTTCTCCTGCGTTGTCCTTTCTTTGTTTCGCTTGTCCAGAGTTGGTCGCATTCACCTTTGTTGGTACCTCACAACGCACCTTCCTCCATTTCAAACTCGCCTCTTCTCATTGGCCTCTGGCCATTTGTCGCGCTCCCAACAAACTCAACAAGGTGAGTAGCTGATATTTTCTTGGGTGAATGTAAAGAGACGGAAGTGACGTCTGTCTCTTTGCATCGCATCGCATCGCATCGCACCTACCAGCCAGCTTTATTGCTCTGCCTTCAACATTTTCCAAAACACCCAACACCGCAACATCAACATCAACACCGCGCAACTGAATTCTTTCAGCTGCCAATCTCCACTCAAGTACTCTTTACTTCATTTGCTACAGTCTTTACTATCATTGCATCACTCACTCGTTATCTGCAGTCTAGATCGAACCTCCACCAGAATCTTTGCTGTTTGCGAAGCTTGTACTTCGCAGCAGCATCACCCTTGACAGAGAGTCTAGCAAACTTTGCAGAACTTCCTAGAAACTTTTCTGACCTATAAAGCTCTGCCTAGTGCCATTCAACGACTCGACATGTATACATCAATTGTGGTTGGTGGTATTGCCGCCCTTCTGTCTGCTGGAGTGCAGGCGGACCTCTGCAGCCAGGGGTCAGAACAGATTGATGGCAACGTGTACTGCCAGCCAGTGGAGGCAATTCGATATTCCAACGTTGGTGCATCTGGCTCCTACAACGAAATCATCAAGATGGGATCAGATGGTAGTTGCTCTTCAACGCCCAAGCACTTCAGCGGACCTTTGGCGCCATTAGATGAGGAGGTGAGTAAAGAAGATCAGCGAGAGTTCTGCCCTCACAGATCAATCGCTAATATTATCTGCAGCTTTCTCTCCACTTCCGTGGTCCTGTCCATCTGAAGCAATTGGCAACGTATCAACTTTCAAATGCTGGCAAGGAAAAGCGACAAGCACCAAACGCACAAAAGAGAAACCAAGGCCATCGCCATCAACATCTCTACAAAGCTCGAGAGAATAAGGAGAAAGAGAGTCCAATTGGGAAGGGAGGATGGGTTACAGCAACGATCAATGGACAAGTGGTTTCCTGGGTCAACCAGTACACTGGAGGTGCTGGAGGAGACGGGGCAAAGGCTACTCAACAAATTGTTACAGCAACCATTGATGGTGTCGTTCAGACTTGGGTCAATAACTGGCTAGGAGAAAGTACAAGCTCAGCATCGCCAACTCCTCCTGCTGCAACTCCTGCTGCTTCTCAAGTCCAATCTAGTTGGTTCCCTTGGTACATGGTATTCAAAAGATTTTGTGCTCACCAATTCTAGACCCTTCCTCTGGACCTGCCCCTACAATTCATCAACAAAATGTGCGGCCGACTTCTTCCCCTCAGACACCCTCGGCTGGGCATAACGGCCCCTCTGCTGGCAAATTTGAGCGCACTGGATATTATGACTCGGCATCAAAGACTGTTGATAATTTGGTGTTTCTGGGTAACTATGGCGGCCAAGGTTCTGGGGTTTTTGACACGTAAGTCCTGCTGCTTAAATCTTGTAGCTCATTATTGATAATTTTACAGCCATTTTGGGGCGTCCCTTGCCTATGCCAATTGCTCTGGGACTGGAGGTGCGGCTGCTCCCCAAATTTTGTCTGATGAAGTTGTCCCATCCGATGCCGAGATCATTGTGATGCTTGAGAAGGAATGCAAAGACAATTCCTGTGGTTATGTGCGCCCTGGCACAGTCGCCCATCGTGAGTTGTTCCGAAAGCAGGCGTTGATAAGTTTCTAACATGAAGATAGATGGGTTCGATGGTTCCGACAAACTCTTCCTCATGGAGTTCTCTATGCCCAATGATGGAAAATCCGGTTTCAATGCCGACATGCCTGCAATTGTAAGGTTCCTCATCCGATTCGCCCTAGCCACCAAACTAATTGTTGGCAGTGGTTACTCAATGCCAAAATCCCCCGTACCCTCCAGTATGGCAAATCCGATTGCTCATGCTGGGAGTCTGGTTGTGGCGAATTTGATATTGTAGAGGCGCTGCATTCTGGCTCCACCTATTTGAAGTCGACAATACACACAAACAAGCCAGCTGGGGATTCCGACTATATTTTGCGCCCAATCTCGAACACCATCAAACTCGCCGTAATTTTCAGCGCCGCTGAGTCGGCCATCCGTGTCGAAATTCTCCCAAGCAGCACCGAGTTTGCAGCGCAACTTTCGGCGGGGGATCTTGATGAATTGTGTAATTCTGCGGCAGGAAGAACCGTTTCGAAACTCCATCTGTAAACCCGTCCATTCTGGATAAAATGGCCACAGATTGTTTACATTATTGTTTCGTTGGATGACTGACGAGTTGACAAATCACGAATCCAACGGCCGTTTCTATATTACTTGGTGGCCTTCAAAGCTTTGAAGGGCTCTTGGGGGGCCTCTTTGTCGCTTCGGGGTGGATGTTGCTGTGCAAACGCGACCAGAAATAGATGGCGCAACCAAAATGAGGATCCAAGTTGAGGATACCAATACTCAGGTATGGGTGTCTATACCTAGATAAAATAAAATTGAACGAGGCTTTTAAAAGACAAGTTAAATGTGGCGGGGTTCCTCGCGTTTTTCGTTTAAATCCACCTTGCGATCCCGTATTTCTCCCCTTTCGTCAATGGAACAATCTCATCCTCAGTACCAAAGCCTGCTAACTTCACAACTTTATTAGCCATTGTTGCATTTTTCGAAGGAGGCTTAAATAATATACCTTTACGTTGCCAGGTTTCCGTCCAATGAGTTCCCCGAATTTTATCTTCAAGTCTTTCAACTCCTGCGCCACATTATCATTACCTCCAAGACAACCACCAGCAGCAGCATTGTCGAGGGCAGGACTTCCAGTTGTAGTCGCAATTATCTGAACAAAACCACCATCGGTTGCAGAAACACCGTTTGCAATCAAAGCGTAACTTCCTAGAATGATAAACGGGATGGAAATGAACAGGGTGATGAAATAAGGCAGCACCAAATTCAGTGGTTGCGAGAAAGTATAGACATTGATGGTCTCGAGGACAGTCGCATTGGTGGTTGTATTCCATCGCCCGTATGCTAGCATTGCCGAGGTCGTTACTTTGAAGAGGTAATCATTCAACACGTTTTGTGTAATCTTAAAAAGGGGCCCTGACAGTGTCCCATTGCTGAAAAATTGACCGAAATTCTGATTGAAGTGTGTAGCGTCTATTACTTGTCCAGCTGTTGACTCGCCAATGTCGAAATTGACTCCATTTTCTAGGTCTTGGGATGTCTCTAGCCAGAAGAGATGGTCTTTTTCAGAGACTCGGGAGAGGTTTTGGAGGGAGAAAGCTTGCGACTCGAAGGTTGGAAGGTAGCCTGTATAGTTGCCGTTTAGCCAGGAGAGGAGGGCGCCGTGGATGGTCATGAGGTTTGTGTCGCGGTAGATTGCAGTGGTGGCGGTAGTCCAGTTTGCGGGGGTGGTTCCGAGTCGTGGTGCGTGGGGTTCTAGGATTCCGGGGACAATGACTACGTGCTCTTTAGTTGGGACGTTGAGGTTGACGAGACGTTCGAGGGGTTGAGCTGTGTAGGTGACTTTGAGGATGTTGTTTGTATACGTGTTGTTTACTGTGTAGAGGGCTCGGCCGGGGATACATGTTGAATTGTCTTGTTGCACTACTGCTGTTGCATTTAGTCTATCGGGATCGGGGGAGTAGATGGAAATTGGCTCGAAGGTGGATGTGTTGAAGGTTGCTAGACTGTATGTCCCGTTATATATCTTTTGATGAAGTGGGTTTCCTCCTACGATCTCGCTTCCTGAGGACCACTTTCCGTCGTAGGCTGGGAACCTGTGGGTGTTGCTCACCAAAACATCGACCAATGTAATATTAGTTGAGAGTGTTGAGCATTGCATGAAAGGACCTTCGAATACTTGTTGATAGGTGCAGTTTACTCCACAGGGTGACTCCATGGGTATTGATTCTCCGGAGGAAAGTACTTGTCGGGCAAGACGGTTGATTATGTTGTTACTTGTGATGGAAAACCCTGAATAGCCGAAAATAAACGAGTCGGGTCCTGACTCTGGAAAAACAACCATGCTTGTGAATGAGTTGGCTCTAGCGTCGATTCCGGATCCGTTGCCCATCTATATATCTTTAGTAATGCAAGCAGGTAATGGGTATTTCGGGCGAGAAAGGACTTACGAAAGAAGCATTAAAGGAAGGGATGGGTACTAGTTTGGTCGAACTGCGTTGTGTTGACACAACATTAAGGGCACCAGGTGGAAAAGCAGTTGCAACCTGAGAAGCTAACAGAATGACGACCAAAGCGCAAAGTGATGGGGTAGCTTTCAACACCGTCAATTTCAGAAGCAAAAATGGGTTCGTTCTCATAGAAAACAAGTCTTCAATCAACGAGACCTTCATCGCAGATTGTCGAAGAAGTCTCCAGAGGTGTTGACAAAATGCAATTGCTAGTGCAGTTCTCAATGTAATTCCAAAGGTGATTGCTAAACCATTGGAAATCGTGACAACTAGGGATTGTGATGCTACATTTCGGGATCCATCTGATTCTTTTCCGTCGAGGAACTGGAAGAATAAGAGGTGTGCAATGGCCAATATGAGAGCTAAAACAGGATTGTTAGAAATGGCTTGTGAAATTTGGAGGACATCGTACCCATAAAGTAGGTGATTATCATCAAAGTAAGTGTATACCATCCTATTCCCCATTTTGACGTGATTGAAGGTTGTTCTCCTTCCGGGGTTGTTACTGTAGTATTATTTGAACCTGTTCTGGTAACTTTCGAACGAAAAGTCCAGGCATTTTTGAGAGTCTTCGTACTCCATCCTGTGGCTGTTCTCCCTCTCGTAAATGGTAGTTCCGGCATAGCTATTGACCAGCAACGGCTATCAATATTAAGGTTCAAGATATTTGACGAAAATCAGAAACAGGCACACAGTGCCGGAGAAGCTTAGCCATCACGCAAATCTGGGAATGACGTGAAAGATATAGAAAATGAAAAAGACGAAGAGCGGGGACAGGAGCCTATAAGAAGAGGATCGCTGGGCGGCCGCAAAAAGAGTGCATATCAAGTATAATTAAACCATCAGTCGCCAGACTCTCAATGGTTACCGACCTGACGGACTCCAGAAACCAACAGCCCTCAGCATCAGAAAAAATCCTCCATGCAGGCTCCTACAACGGTAAAATCCTCGGACCCACAGCTTTTAACCTTACCCAAGCGCTAAAACAGCAAACGCAATTCAAAAACACCAACAGTAAGCCCCCAAAGAGAAGTTTTAAGTTGAGGCACAGCCCTTGAAGGATATCTGGATTGTCCTGTTAGGTTGTCCGTTGAGTTGCGCCACCAACAATTGCGGGGCGGGAGTTTTCCTGAGGCTATGCGAGATGCATATTTGATACTGGGTTGTTGACATAGCGAGAGGACCTGCAGAAGACCTGCTTTATTATGAAACCTCAGAGCTGCTGGCCTCTGAAGATCAAGTCAGCAATTGAGTCCGGATAAAGCTCTTGGTGGATTCTTTCAATGGAGATCTTTCACGGACCCTAGAAGCGCGCTGCGCTTCCAACCTTGTTCGGCGGTTAGCAACCTGCAGAGCGAGGGAAATTGCGGGGCCTTGCTGTCCTAGATCTTTACCAATTCTGGATGAAAGATGGAACTTTTAATTATGAAGATAAGGCGTGCTCAAGAATTAAATCCATAATTGTTGGTGTTAAAATGGCGTAGAATGGTGATTGTTGGTGGCTGGTTTGTTGAAGAAGACGTCGGAAATTGGCTGTACGCCGCTATAAACCTGGCCTCCAAGCGAGCAAAGCGGCCATGCAAGCCACAGGAGCAAACCTAAATCAATATTTTACCGCCAGACCACTTCTAACCAAATACCAAAGCAAGACATTTCGCTTCTAAGACCTCGTTTCTAATTAGTGAGTCCAATCCTCAGAGACTGTAAAACAATATGCAAAGGGCAACTTTAGCAGGATTCGATACCCACAAATGCCCGTCCCATGCATAGCCTCCTAGGCTGATCAATGATTATTCTGCCTCGGATCCCCATTTGTTAAACTCTCCTAATAAATGTCGAGTTTTTGCCCGCTGTAAACTCTGCGTGGAAACCCTTCGCAGGTCCCCGTAAAAATAACCCCAGTTGAATAATACCGGAACTGAGATCACAACGTTTATTGTCTAAATGGTTATCTAGAGTTTTTCTCCATTTGGTTCTACTCCCATCTGCGGGACTTCTGGATCTGGCGATTTGACATTGCTTTCCAGTCCGTAACAGGTGTCCAGTGTCTCTCTCATCGAAACTTCCTTCACAATTACACCAGCTAAAGCACCAATAATAGCAAATGCGACTCCCACCTCCCAAACAAGCTTCAAGCTTTGCTCAAAAGCAGCAATGACTTGGTCCTGTACGACACCTTGCAATCCCCCGATAAACTGATGCGAAGCATGCTCATACGCCCCTCCCGCTCTGAGTGTTTCCCTCACCAAGGCGTCCTCAATGCTGGGCAGCAAATCTCTAAATTTCGATTCGAATATACTGGTTGGAATCGCCATCCCACAAATAAATCCCATGCCTTGAGCAAAGCCCCAAACTGCTGTTGCTGCCCCGACATCCGATTCTAGTAATGGCGCTTGGATGGTGGGAAGAGTGGCCGTGATGCAGAAACCAGCACCAGCAGCGAAGATAATCTGGATGATAACCCAGGTAGCTGTCAAAGAATTTTGACTCAAAGTCGTGAAGCTGCCAATTGCAATAGATGCGAGGGAGAATCCAATAATTTGGTTTGGTTTGTATCTGCCGGTCTTTGAAATCAACCAGGCACCACACATCCCAAAGGGGATAATCGGTATTAGTATTGGAAGAACATTGATCCCCGACTGTTGTGGGGATGCCTGCAATACTGCTTGAAAGTAAACTGGAAGAAAATAGATTGTCCAGTATATGTTGACCTAGGAAGTTAGTAATGGTTTTGCTCTAAACGGAAATTGAGAGAAGAAAAGGGGTTAAATACGCCATTGAGGAAGCTCGTTAAGAATCCCAAAGCAGAAGTCGAATTCTTGAAAAGGCGAATTGGGACAATTGGTTCTGAGCAAAATCTGGAGGACTCGAACAAGACAAACACAGGAATCCCAAAAAACCCCAGCATCAGCGGGAGTAATGTTCGCCATGAATTCCACGCATCAGCACCACTTCCTGTGGAGAGCGCCCAGAGTATCGAAGCTACCGAGGCCATCAACCATATATTTCCGACATAGTCTATGCGAGCAAGCTGTTTCCATACGGACGCCGATCTTCCATGGTTGACCTTCATAAACACGCCCACCAAACCCATCGCGACTCCTGCGATTGGAAGATTGAACCTGTTCACAGTTAGCTGCCTGTGGAGAGTTTTGGAAGCTCATTGTTTATGTTGGTACCAAAAGACCCATCTCCAACCAATATTGTCCACCACGGTCCCGCCGACGAGTGGCCCCAGAAATGTACCAATTGAGAAAGCACCCATCACGATGGCGTTATATTTCGGTCGGTTCCTCTGATCAACCAAGTCACTGATAACCATTGGAGGTAGAATGGAAACTCCTCCACCACCAAGTCCCTGAATGGCTCGACCCGTCACAAGCATTGCAACATTGTTGGCCGCACCACATATGCCACATCCGATCAAAAACAAGGAGAGGGCCATCATAATGCTCGCTTTTCTTCCGAACAGATCCGCAGCTTGGCCGAACAAGGGCTGGACCGCAGTGTAGGTGAGAGTATATGCATTGATACCCCATACCGATAAAGTTGAAGCATGTAGATCACTGACGATTGTTGGCAGTGCCGTGGCAAGAATCGTCGATTCGATTGCGGTCAAGATAGTTGTGAGGCAAAGCCCTGGGAAAACTGCCCAAAATTGTAAATCATGTTTCTTGGAAGGCTGCTCCGTTGTGTTCTCCGGTGCCACAGAAGATTCTGCCATCGCTACTGTGATGGTAGCAGTTGTATGTTTCTTGAATCGTATCTGAGGCTTTTATCGCGGGTCTACAAAATTTCTCGTCAGCCAGATTCAATATGCTACGTGGTTTCACTTAGGCGTGATGAAGGAGGATGGACGCCACCAAAAGCAATGACATACGAAGAAAACAACTCGCTGAAGCAAACAAACTGGTTGCGCTAAAATACCGCGACGAGTGAAACGTATAAGAAGGTGAGCTCGCACGCTCATTCCATCTTAATCCGGTAGTGGACAGAATTCACTCTCCTTCGCCTAGTGTTTTTCAAGTTCCTCACCTCACTCTCAATATTTCCACAGTTTTTATTACTCGCCTCAGTCTCCACTAAAAATAACCATTTCTTGTATGCAATTAGTAATATATTTTGCCCTTTTCACCCTTTCTACCCCTATCGCATGTTTTAAGGACGACCCTGACAGCCGAGGATTGATGTCAATACGTTCCATATCCACGAGTTTCCTTGCTTTCACAAGTCAACATGGTCGCCTACTGCGGCGCTTGGAAATCCGCATGCAGGGCCGTTGCGAATATGTAGCTTTGTACGACGTTTGACGATCCGTGATCAGGACATGGTTTTTCGGCATTGAAAAAGGGTGTTCACGCCTAATCAACTGGGGATGCTTGTCTCGAAACGTATGAGATTCGCTGGTGGAAATCACTTTGCAGGTTTATTGCGTTATTTGTTTATAGCAAGTTTGCGATGCATCCTTCGACCCCGAAAGCTCGTTCTATGAGGTTAGAGTGCTGTTTTTGTTCGTTTTCCTTTTTAAATTCAAATTGTTTTGTGATGGATAGTAGAGGTGGTAGTAAATACTTCAGGCTCGTACCATCCTGTTTACGCCTCGCTTTTCTAACTTTCTAGGACAATTAAATTAAAACCATCCTAGATAATTGGAACAATCTAAGATGAGCAACCAACTTCGATTGTCTTAAACTATCAGGGTTAAAACTTAGTTTCTCCTAGAATATTCCTTCTTTTTACTGTCCACCAAGAGAATGTAAAGTCTACGTTGGCTATATCCTCCGGGTGAGAATCCGAGCAGGCGCGCTTGAAACTCCAGCTGCAAGAGTGAGGGAGAGTGAGTCGTTCTTCGCTCTAAACTCTCAAGTATGTGATGTGTTGGGATAATTTTGCACTCGCTTTCAAAATTAAACTGTGGTCGGAAGTAAAGCAAGAAGCCTTAAAGCGTTCTCACCCCTAAATGAGTCATTTCGTGATGAGTGCATACGAGCTGAAAATATTTAGGCGAAATGTATTAAGTGCCAAGAAAACATATAGTGGGAAACGAGCCTTTATCCACGACTTTAGCACCTGTATATCTCACAGCATTGAGTCAACACATATGCCCGATAGTGTGCATATGGGTATGTATCAACTTGCAAACTTCAATGGATGACTGCGGCACAGCCTCAAGCTTTGCACAGAGCCATTAGGTCTTTCTAATGAATAAGGAAGTGCCATAGGACGATCGACGGAATCAAAACGAATTCTAAACATTGGTATGTCCCCCAGTTGTACTGTTCGGCATTTTTCGGGTTCTCTGTACTACACGCTAATCCCAGTTACAAAAAAAAGGTTCCCCTGCTCATGCCACTGTCCAGATCCAGTACTACTCTGTTACCCTATGCAAAATTCCAAATACACAGCTTGGAAGTTCTCACTATTATTTTTGTGGTGGATGCATCATGGGTAACCCTGAGAACTCAAGGGATATCATTCGTGAAGGCTGCGGGATCACCGGATAAACAATTCATGCTCTGCATGAAACTGGTGTCCCTTAAACTCTAATATGCAGCGGAAGTAACCCAGCCAGGCTTACTGATATGGAGTATCGTCTATATGTCCGTTTTGATCTTGTGTGGTATGTCGAGATGCACGGAGGCAAGTAACCTTCCTGTTTCTTTACGGAGCATTTCCGGAAGAGAGTGGAGAAAGCCTCGTTGCTACCTTTCGAATTCTCCGCTGCAAGAATTTCTGGGTTTGTCTAGCATTCGGACTGCTTTGGCAGTAGTGTCTCGTTATAACCTCCGCGTGATAGGCCTTGCTAGAAACCAATCCCGGCACAGATGCAGTATTCTATATCCATGTTTGAAACCACAGATTTCCCCTCTTGATTTGTACCCCAGTCGTCAACTCCAAAGTCGTCCTGGAATATTGTCCGAGGAGGACGAGAAGCATGCAATTAATGCCGACTGTTCTCTTTACGCAAGCATCCAAGAGCTCGCTATAATACTAAATGCAGATCTCCCGGACCTTAAGCGAACCCCTGGCTTGACTTCTCGTAACTCTCTTTTTCTCTTTTCATTTTCATAGTTCCCTTGCCGCTGACGACCCTATTTGCTTCTTATGCATGTTATCAAGTTCTAATTCCCAAGCAGCCACTTCTTCATCGCGAGTGAAGGTTGGCGAGTGTCCATCACTAAGTCTTGCAAACTTTTGTGTGCTCTCGCTATCTGGCCCAGGTCCGCTTCGGAAAGTCGGTCCGCTCTTTGAACGTGATCCGCGTGTTGTCCCATTGTTGCTATCACCCCCGCTCACGAAAGTTGTTCGGATGGAGCTGATTGTTGTGCCAGGATATAGGAGCAAGAATACCGGTCGAAGTGTGGGTAGGCAAGCGCAGATGAGGGCTATACAGGTTTCGGGTACAGACCAGTAGAAGAACGGTGCCTCGTCATCTGCAAAGGCGTTAGCATATGGATGGATTTTTAGTTGAAGGGAATTCTTACACTGAATCAGAAGTTGCTTCCCGTGAACGACGGCTGTCACCTCATATATAACAACGGCTTTCCCAATTGCAGTTCCTACAACGCTGAAAAGTGTAAGCAACTGTCCAAGAAAGTGTGCGTAGTCTTCTATGCTTACAGCGTTCCAAGCATAAAAATAGCTAATATTCCAGCTTTATTTCTCCCAGAGAGCTTCAAGCGCATAACCATAGACCATGGAAGAGTGAGAACGAAAGTATCAAGAAAAATGGATGATACAGCAAATCCACGGATATGGGCGAAGGTATGAGGTGTAAGGCAGTGTCTTTTCGCGGCCCCTGAGAATAGAGTCCACTATTTTGGATTAGATTGATAACCCAGATAGAAGAACCAAGAAAGGAGATCGTGCAGAGCAAGAAGAATGGGCTGCTTACGGTGTCAGAGATGGGGTAGCAATTGAAGATCTGCGTGCAAGCGAAGCTAACTCCCCAGATGGCGTTCAAGATATAAAGTGTCCAGATACAAATATTGAACCATTTACTTCCTTTTCCGAACACGCGATGGTAGAGAAGAAGAATGCTGAAACGAGTGAAAGCTAGACTGGAGGTGACGACGGCTTGTTGGGCGAGAAAGCACTGAGTAGCTGAGAGTTAGATACTACTGTATGTCTCCTAAGTGGGGAAGTATGCGACAATTGGTGCTTACCTTTTGGAAAACAACATATTCTTCAGTGACAAGTGGTTTGCCTTGGGGCGAGAGGGCAACCTTTTTTCCCAGTTGTCCATAACATGCCGCTACACAGAAAAAGCAAATGTCAGAATTTTGCTTTGCGAGAGGTTATGGATTTATAGAATGTAAATACCTACAAATAATCATTATTATACAGTTCCCAATGACAAGTGCCTATAATAATTGTCAGTTGACTTCCACTTATTGTTAAAGCTAATTCGCGCCCGGTGTTCCGCATGTTTCACTCCATCCGCTACTTTTTCTAGAGCTAAGGAGCCGAGTTGTGAGAAACACTCTAGAACAAGCAAACTCTCTATTACGCAAGATTGTGATTTTGGGGTATTAGATTAGACCATTATCGCTTTAAGCACTTGAAGCCACAAAAGAGAAACCGGAGAGGGTTTACCAAACATGGCAGTAGCATCCAATCATCGATTTTCAATCCAGCTTTGCGAGTATGTCTAGCATAGAATCTCGCAACAACAGCGAGTATCGTGATTGGTAAAAATACCGAAGGTATCACAATAGGCGTTGCTAGTGGCGTTTCGTATGCCATCGTGAATTTCGAGAAGCGAGCGATGGACGAAGAACAAATCAATAAGTCAACCCGATCCACGCCACGGGCTTGAGTTGCAACGTCACTCTTTATGAACACTTGCCAAGTTCTCTGATAATTCTCTGAACGAGCCGGATGAATAGAAAGAATGAAGGAGCCGAACCGTCCAGGCAGTGATTTGTGAAAGGAGACGGCAGAGCTGAGAGGGTGGCACTGGAAGGTGGACAGATAATATGCACAAGAATCGCTCTGGTGTTACACGAATAATCTCAATGCAACTTTACCTGCAGCGAGTCGTCCAATGATCATGCCAGAGATAAAGACGGTGTGTACCAGGGCATGCAGGAATTCGCCGATTCTTCGCGACACACCTGAAAACCAACCGCGCAGAGTATGTCTTTTCCGCTCTACAAAGAGGCACAGTTAATTAGGATCTTTTGGTAACCAATTCCCCGCAAACTTTATTTGAACAACAGAAAAAGTATCTTTGAAAGGTCAAACTTTTCCGAACAGAGGTGAGAAAACTCTACTCGCAATACGAAAGATACAACTTTTGGTGATCTCGGTCTCTCCTTGAAGCCAAGGAAACCAGTCCTGGGAACCATGATCAACGATCCAACAGATCGACAGCGAATTTGTTATCCCACATCCTTGGTTCCTCATCAGGCTTGTTTAAGCAGATCGCACGAAACACTCTCCAGCGAACGCAGTGTTCTTCCAGAACTTACATATCCCACTGTTTCGCTGAATCTTCATGCTTCTCGTACGCTGCACTTTTTCACACACCCATTTGGAGTCTTTTGAAGTATATTGACAGCAC
>LLCD01000257.1:0-22378 GCA_001414355.1 Hymenoscyphus salicellus
TCAAAACGCTCTACAACGACCGCAAGGTTGCTTATCGATTCTTCCTCGGATGCTCCCTTTTCTTCTGGCAAAACACTTCTGGCATCAACGCAATCAACTATTACTCCCCTACAGTCTTCAAGAGTATCGGCGTCACAGGTACAAACACTAGTTTGCTCACCACTGGTGTCTTTGGTATTGTCAAGGCACTTATGACACTCGTTTGGTTATTCTTCCTCATCGACAATCTAGGACGACGCAACCTACTTATGATTGGTGCTTTTGGTGGGGCTATCTGTCTTTACTACGTCGGTGCATATATTGCAATTGCCGACCCAGAAAACAACCCTACTGTGGGTGGAAAGATGTCTAGTGGTGGAATCTCCGCGATGGCCTTCTTTTACCTTTGGACGATCTTTTACACTCCCTCGTGGAACGGCACGCCCTGGGTATACAATTCCGAGATGTTCCCACAAAACGTTCGTACTCTCGGTCAAGCATTTGCTGCTGCATCGAATTGGTTCTTCAATGTAAGTCGAGCTCCTCGATCTCGGTAAATTTAAACTAACAATCGTAGTTCCTCATTGCTCGTTTCACTGAACAAATGTTTACTAAGATGAAGTTTGGCGTGTACTTCTTCTTTGCTTCTCTCATGATGTGCTCTATCGTCTTCGTTTTCTTCCTCTTGCCAGAAACCAAGGGTATCCCTCTTGAGTCAATGGACAGACTCTTCAGCAAGGAATTGGTACCACGTCACGCCCACTCTATCGTCATGAAGGAGTTAGGCGAGGATGAGGAACAGTTCCGTGCTAACGTCAAGGGTAGTGGACTTACACTGGATAAAGATGAGACGGGAGAGAACAAGCAGCATGTGGAGAAAGTTTAGTTATAGCAGCTGGTCTGCTGCATAGCATATGGGGGCGTTTTGTTACTGAGGTTTTGGAGTATCGGGCAGACATAGAAATGGTTGGGATAGACAGGGGCTAGAGTGATAGAAGGATATTATGACATGATATATTTGTTTATTTCTCGTGAGCAGACAAAAGCATCAAAACATAATCATAACTACTGCTCTTTGTTATTTTATTGGCATAGGAACCAAGTGTCTGTATTTTATCCAGAGGAATGAAGTTGCAAGAAACCTGTTCATGTAAGAATCAAGTAGTTTTTCTTCTTCGACAGTCAACTACATTGGTGTCTTAATTGGATGTCCATCTCCCCTTAGAACAGCCATTTTAATAGCTTGACAAACCCTCAAAGCCCTTGAAGCATCATCACCACTACAACTCGGCTCTTCATTCCCTCTAACCACCTCAACAAAATGACTAAGTTGCAAATCAAAAGGCACATCTTCCGTTCTAACCTCAAGCGTCTCCCTCTTCAACACCCATTCCCAGCCCTTTTCTTTCACCTCTTCCTTCCCAGGGACCTCATTGTAACTCCATCTCGTAAGATCCGGAACACTGAGACTCCCTTTTTCACCCAAAACCCGGTAAAACCCCCCAGCATCTTCAACTTTTGGAATCATAGGATTTTCCCCAGTCCCGGCCTCGAAATTCCATGGACTGGGTGAGTTGTCACTGAACATGAAGGTTCCGACAATCCCATTCTCGAATTGTAACATGACTGCTGCACCTTCTTCAACTTCGTATCCTCTCCCTTTGGTGGTTGGTAAAGCCGACACGAGAATTATACGACCAAATAAATATTGCAAAAGGTCAATCTCATGGATGAGGTTAATTAGTATTACACCACCGCCCTCTTCAATACGTTGGCGCCATGCATTTCTCTCGGGAGTCGTGAAATACGAAGATGGTTTTTGAAGAGCCCATATCCCTTGAACTGCCAGAACTCTTCCTAAACTCGGAAGTGCAGCTTTGGTAGCAAGGAGATATGGATTAAATCTCCGATGATGTCCTACTAAAACTTTGACGTTGGACTTTTGTGCTGCTTCGACTAATTCGAGACCCGAAGTAACAGATGTAGCAACTGGTTTCTCAACAAGGATTGGGATTCCGGCTGCGATGAGTTCAAGACCCAGAGAGACATGGGTGTGGTTTGGTGTGCATATTATGACGGCATCTGGAAGAGGAGTGCTGGTGAGCAGTGATGAGATGCTGGTGTGAAGTGTGGTGTTGAGCGTTTTTGCTAGGGAAAGACCGTGAGGTGAGGGTTCAACGAGGGCATAGAGGATAGTGGATGGATTTGAGATAACCGATTGTGCGTGTCGAGGACCAATGAGTCCTCCGCCGATTATGGCAATTTTGAGGGGAACTGCGTTGGTCATATTTGAATGTGTGTTGGAAAGTCTAGGGAGGTTCTTGAACCAAAAACATAGGGGTGAAAACTCCATTGAGAAATTCGGGCCAGAGGGCACTGGATGTTGATATATACATCTAATACCTGACCCCCGCGGGGGTCACATCAAAATACAATAATTGAACATGGAATGAGTGTAACACTGTCCCTTGGAAAAACAATTGACAATAAACGAAAGCAAAGACGAGTAGATCAGTCCATTATCGAACCTCCATGGTCTAAATCTGGCGTCAACGCCCACCCTCAAAGGTTCAACATAACAATTTCTTAATCCACAATTATTTTTCATACATACAGAAACTAAACTGTGGGGAAGAAAAGTTCAGGTTGCGGGGTCTCCAAGGCATCTCCAAGACCCCAAGTCATTAGCTTAGTTTCGGACAAGGAAAGCCAATAATGACGTTCATCGTCGAAGGCGGAAGGAAGACCCGCCGGGAAAACACTTATCCCACCCATGCATTCCCATCCACGAAAGTGTGCCACCATATCCGAAATACAATTCTATGCGAGATAATACAGTTTTTATCAATCAAAAAGAATGAGGAAGGTTTGACGAGAAAAAAACAACGTGAAAGAAATGCGAAAAATTTACAGACTTGTACACGGAGAGCTGAAAAAATCCACCGGCCACTAACTGAATCGCTGAAGGATTAGTTTGAGGCCGAGGTTTATCTTGCAGGGGCGGGGGGGAAGGGGGGTGACCGAGCCGATGCTATCCTCTCTTGAATTCTTTCCCACTCACTCCACCAGCTGTCGACAGCGGAATTGATAAGGAAAGGGTCAGTGAGCGGATGGGTTTAACATACATATCATCTCCTCGTGGTATTCTTCCCTCCTGAAGTCAATTTCTACCTGTTTTGTGAATCACGAGAATTGTCAATAACTGTTGTTATAATCGAGAACTATTGATTCCACCTGAAGTATAACGAGTAACGAACAACCACATACCTACTCACTGATCTCCATCCGAGACTTCATTTAATCGGCATCTTTCATCCATTCATTTCCTGTCCTCAGCTGTATATATCAAGGTCAGGAACCCACACCCTTCAACCAAGAACAAGCAAAATCGCAACAAACAACAACAAAAAAAAACGCAACCATGTCATACAAACCCGCCATCGCCTCCCTCTCCCTAGGCCGAGCCTGGCTCCACGACCTCCCCCCAAAATTCGCTGCAGCATCCTCAGCCGGTTTCCCAGGCATAGAAATCTTCTTCGAAGACCTCGTCTTCCTAGCGGAGACCTACCCAGGCGGTTCAATCCAAACCTCAAACCTCCTTCTCGCCACCCGTCAAATCCGCGCTCTCGCCGATTCCCAGTCCCTAACAATCATGGCCCTAGGCCCCTTCGCCGACGTCGAAGGTCTTCTCTGTCCCAAGGCCAAGGCGAAGAAAATGGAGGATCTGAAGGCTTGGTTCGAGATGGCGAGAATTTTGGGAACGGATATCATTCAGATCCCCAGTACATTCCAGAGTGAAGGTTTCACCGGAGATTTTGAGACTGTTGTGGGAGATTTGAGGGCGATTGCTGAACTGGGGGCGAGAGAGAATCCACCTGTTCGGTTTGCGTATGAGAATTTGTGTTTTGGGACGTATCACGATACGTGGGAAAAAGCGTGGGCGATTGTAAAGGGTGTAGATCGACCAAATTTTGGATTATGTCTTGATACATTCAACATCGCCGGACGAGGATGGGCCGACCCAGCTAGAGAAGATGGTCAAGTCGAGAACGCCGATGAAGTATTCGCTGAGAGTTTGAGAAATTTCGTCAAGGAGGTTGATGTGAAGAAGGTGTTTTATGTTCAAGTCGTCGACGCAGAAAGGATGAGGAGTCCCTTGGTTAAGGGTCATGCGTTCCATCACGACGGACAGAGGGCCCGGATGAGTTGGAGTCGCAATGCTAGACTGTTTATTTGTGAGGAGGACCGCGGAGGATATTTGCCCGTGATCGATGTGTTGAAAGCCATCTGTGACGAAAAGACTGGGCTAGGATATAAAGGCTGGATATCGATGGAGTTCTTCAACCGAAGTTTGATCGCGGAAGGACGTGATGTTCCAGCGGAACACGCGAAGAGGGCAGCTGAGTCTTGGAATAAATTGGTCAAAGTTATGGGATGGGAAGGCAAGGTCGAAGCAGTAACTTCTCGGAAGCGTGCCAGTGAATCGAAAGCAATGACCCAGTTGGGTCCAGCAGAGATATCAGCGCGGTTGTAAGAAACTGAAAGTTGGTTCCGCTTAGAATCACATTTGTTTATCTTTTTTAGCGGCATTGGGAGGCGTAGAATGGTCTCTTTATATTATATAGCGTTACAATAAATACTTGTTACTTTATGAAATCAGTCAATGTCTGTGGGGATAGTCACTGGGAAGTGAAAATTAAAAAACAGCAAACATGGAAATAAAACCCTTTTGGGATATAACATTTCCGAGTCAATTGAAACAAGGTAATTTATGAAAGAAATGTTGAGGAAATTCTCAAAGAGAAGTGATCTCGCACCTATATTCTTCATCCTAATGAAAGGCTGTAGCATACGCATGAATAAGGTGCTTGATAATCCCAAGGCCAATGGCCATCAATCTTCAAACGCTCCGTTAGTAACAACTTTCTAGGTGAAAATTGCTCCTGCGAACTCTACAGATCGCATCGTTTGGTAATAATTGAGGGATTTCAACCATATCACTGTCTGGCGGGGTTGGAGATCAAATCATCGGTATTCACATTCTCTCTAAAAACGCCGCCGTCATCCAGACGGAACCTTGCCTCTAGGCCCAATCATCCCAACGCCGCGCTGATGTGCATAAGGAAGAGAAATAATTTAGCTTACATTCTTATTGCCCCCTTGACAAGTTCCTCAATCTCCAGCATGTGCGAATAGCGGAGATATTGTCTCGCCATAATGGTTCCTGCGAATAGCTTCAGCCAGAAGAGTTGAGAGATCCAAGACCACGAGTTTCTTCGCAGCTCTTGCTTGCTCTGGTTGTATAGGGAAGGAGTTGGTGACAACTATTGTGTCAATGCAGTCGCAGTTTTGAAGCTCTTCAAGTGATTCGCCTCCAAATAAACCATGCGTGGCAATGCAATATACTTTTTTCGCACCACCACGTTTGACGACGCACTCGGCTGCAGCAATCCAACTACCTGCCTTATCAATCATGTCATCAACGAGGAACACTGTTCGGTTTCTGACGTCTCCAACAAGCGTGATCATTTGTTCCAAGGACGGGTCATTGAATCCTCCTTCCTCTTCATCAGAACTCGCAGCAGCATCCGCAGAGCCCCCGAGAGGATGTGCCTCGGTGTTGAAAAAGGAAGAAGCTCTTGACATTTCCATTGGGTCGTCATCAGGATTGTCAATCATGGTTGAAGTAGACATGGCTGATTGTGTGGGCGAAGGATAGTCATCGGGAACAACGTGGCCTTGAACCAGTCTTCCTTGTGTAATGTCTCGAGCTCTTTCATCGGTAAACTCGCCATCTTCGTCAAGCGGGGTTGATCGAGGGGGAGGCAAAGTTTGGGCGCGAGTGAGAGGTGAGCTGGTGTTGACGGAACTATCAGTTGCGGATCGAAGACGAGGGGACTGTATGATCGGGCTTCTCCACGATGAACTGCTGTCTTGTCGTGAGTGACCTCCCCTCGTTGAAGGAGCTCCATTTGTATAGGATCCATCGGACTTGGATTCGGTACTTGGTTGGGCCTTTGATTGGCGACCATTAGGCTTGTCCTTATCCTTGTCTGCAGTGTCAATTACCAACTTGCTAACATCCGAATCAAGCTCTGGGTCTGGTACCACAAAGCCATCTAGTCTTCTCATAATCATGCTTTGAGTCATATTGCTTCCAACACGGCGCTTGTCTGTGGTGACCATGCCAAAGTTGAGCTTCAAGGCATCGGCCAGAGATGTCACCCTCTTTGTTCCACCCGCATTTTTCGATACACAGACAGCTTCCCGCCATGTAGGGACGTTGTGCCTGATCCATCTTGCAATTATAGGTTCTGCGTGGAGGTTGTCGACTGGGCACTTGAAGAAGCCCTGCATCTGAGAAGCGTGAAGATCGATTGTGATGACATGATTGACACCAGCCACGTTGAGCAGATTGGCAAGCATGCGAGCAGTGATAGCTCCTCTGTGGGACTTCTTCTTCGACTGTCTGCTGTAGGGGAAATACGGCAAGACAGCTTTACAGATGAGTTAGCTTTGATTGGGGCCTGGAGGAAGCAGCCACAACTTACCGGTGATTTTGTTTGCTGAACCCCCTTTGCAAGCCGAGATCAATATCAGAAGCTCCATAATGCTATCATTGATCTTTCGACTGCCCGATTGAACCACAAAGACATCCTTCTCCCGAATGCTGGTCATGATCTTGACACTTGTCTCGCCCTGTGGTGCTGGTCAGCCTGATTCTTGCCGCATACCAACTGAACTGCATTCACATTTGCAAACTGGGAGAGCTCGACCGCAGCCGGCGCCATGCTGAGGTTGGCGCATATTTGGCTGGTGAGAGCAGGGCATGAGCTCCCGGCGAAGATCAACGTATTACGCATTCTGGCATACGGCTGGCATTCGGAGCGTGGGTAGAGAAATGCGACAAGAGTGCGAGTGTGGTGGGATGTTTTTCTGAGTTTGGCAGGACGAGAAAATAAATGAATCCTTGGAGCTGGCCCAAGCGCCGAAAAATCGGAGCCACAAAAGAAGAAAAAAGACCTCCCCTCTGGACCCTCTGGACCCTCTGGGCTATCATCATTTCGACTGTGTTAATACTAGATGGACTCAACCTTGATTACTTTCCAAACAGGGAGAAGATCGATCAATATAACCTAAGACACCCTACGACATTTCTTTGGCCCAGCAGACCGTTTCCTCTTAGTGACTTTGAACTCCTTTTTCGCACTTTCTTGTTCTACAATATTCGTATGTGTGGTTATAGCTGCCACGTATTTTTTTCAGGTCAAAATAGGCGGCGAGTTCAATGAAAGACCCAATATACTTGCCACTTTTAGACATCACTGTAAGACAGTTGCTCCAATGTCCAGGACTACAGCCCAGATTCGGTGCATACAGCGATCAAAATGCTTGAGCAGAGAACACTGAAATTGCAGATCAACAACTTGCCCCTCAGAAGACTTTGCAAAGACCAGCGATGTACAGTCGACTGGTTAAGGCTCTGCGTATATCCAAACTCGATAGACAACATGCAAGCCTTAAGCATAGAGAAAGAAGGGTTAAACCCGGTGTTGGCCGAGTTTTCAAGGACCTTGACCCAATAACCTCTGTTCTCAACGAAATCGCGGGCAGTACGATGGAGATACCCAATCGATGACTCTTGGCTAACTTGGGTGTGATGGCGTGGGTGGGTTATTTCAAACCAGCACATCGGCTTGTGATATGAGCATCAGCGTCTCCGCAAAGCTCATGAAATGTAGTTTTGGAATACTTGTGGTACTCATCCATATCAACCGCATCATCCATTGCGAAGCAGAATACTTCAAGGTTTAGAGGCTGGTTCATAAGTTCTCTAATAATTCGAAAGATTCGAAACGCTCTGGCCGCTCTTGGGAGATATACCGGCTCGATAAGGTCCATGAAATGTCGGTAAAGGTCTTCCAGCTCTCTGGGAAGCTCAAGTAGCCTAGCCTGCAGGATTTTCGTGTTGTCTCGGTTTCGAAGTCCTGGTAGAAAAGATGTTACAACTAATCGTACCCAAAGGAATACACCGTCAGCCTTAGCCAGGACGCTTTGGATCAACGAGAGAGCCGAACTAGGTTCTTTTGTTGCAAGGCTAAAAAATGAGGAATTGCTTCCGAACTTTCTCCTGGCATAATACTCGATATCCTTATCTGTGAAATATTGCAGTTGTAGATTTGGGTATCCAGAGAAAGCGTCCTTGAATAATACCCAAGGTCGGCTAGATAGGCACATCTAATAATGTAAATTAGGACTTCTACTCCAAAGATTAAAACCTTACCATACAAGGCACGGAAATTGGAGGGATATTTGGGCAGCAAAGAAATAGAGAAATTTGATAAGGGGCGTGAAATCATTGCTTTCTTGGACTACCAACAACTCCTTGGTTTAACAGAATAAAAATCCCAACATGCGAAAATGAGCTCATTTCTTTGAATAACTCAACAAGCTAGTCATGTTCCCCGTCAAATTCGTCTAGGCCATCAACCAGAAAGCAAATCCTAATTGGAATATGGGTTTGCTCGGCTACCGCTTTTAGAGTTGAAATCAGCAGACGTAATGTCCAAGGTTCCAGATCATCCAGTGACATCGATGGGTTTTTCAATAACTCCGAGTACGAAACAACGTAGCGTTCAGGTAAAACCAATGTTACTAACTTCGGAAAATGTTCAAAAATTTGGAAAATAAGTGCCTTAAGGAATCCTGTCTGGGACTTTTGTTCCCTGGTGCCAGAGTTCCAGAAGAATGACGCTACACATAGCGGGATACCTCCCGCCTAGAACTACAGATATTGTCGATATCTTGGGTCGTTGAATAGGTGTTTCATGAGAGTTAACTTCCCTGAGCCAGCCTTTCCGCCGATCCACTGTTCACAAACATGCCAGCAAGCCTTGAAACCTCCTGATTCTGGTCTTCATTCAAAGACATATACAGTTAGGAGTCACTAAGAATAACTAATGCTTACATAGACTCCAGCACTAGTTTTAAGCCAGGATGGAAATTCGTGCCAAAGCTGGTCCTCTATAGTATGGTCGTGAAATGCCGAATGAAGGGTATGGGGATAGGCCTCAACGATTTCTTCGTAGCGACTTGACATATTTTCATAATTGAGACTCTTTACGATAATTTCCATAGCTTTGTTTTTGAAAGCGAGATCTTCAGAGGGCGATAAACTAAGCATCTCAAAGGATTCTGTGAGTCTGCCCGTTTGGAAGACTTTCGCGTGTACGTCGATGCTCAACTTGATTGGCGGTATCGAGGCAGCGAACCATATTAGCCAATGCGTGAGTCAAATGAACATTTCGTTCCGCATTTTCCTTCGATGCCTTCAAAGAACATTCAGTAATCGAGGAGATTAGTTCTTGAGATTGGCGGTCGAGTCGATCAAGCAAAGCTGAGAACTGCAGGTTTGGGGTATCCAGTTCATTTCTGTTGGAATACAATGAGTTCTTAGAAAACATAAAGTTGAGGTTCATTTATTTACCTTATAGACAAAATGACTCGGGTATTCAAAGACTCCTTCAAGGTCGACAAACGGCTAAGGAGTTCAACCTCCTTCGCTGACCATACACTTTTGATAGCTTTACGAACGCTTTCCCACACTCTGTACCTCGAAGCCCCTACTTTCAAGCTCTGCAGCTTCTGTAGAATTTCTTCGGCCATGGAAATAGCACCCTCACAAATGTTCGTAAAGAATCCTTGTTGTTGGTGTTCTTGCCAGGTTAGCGGTCCAGAAACCCCGCCACCGACAAAGCGGATAGATCCATGGCCTGATGTCTCGAGAATAGGAGTACCTGCTGACAGCCTTGCGCTGCAAGTATATTGAAAGGAATCAAAATGGTTATAAAATCAAGATCAAGAGAACTTGGTGATTGCCAAACTCCCGATCACAATCGCCGTGACGTTTCCAAATGAAGATTGTTATGAGAATACAAGTAGAAATAGATGCCTGTAGGTAAAATATTTGGCGTCGAGTTGATCCCCGAACTTTACTTCAAACTAATCAGCGCAGTGTACTCGTTTTTTATGTAATCCAAGTACAACACCGCATTCTAAACTCCAGATAACTTCAAATACTAGGAATATAAACATATTTATCGCAGTCAAAGTGAAAAATATTGCTATGGCTTCACAACTTACTGCAGCAGAAAAAGAGAGGGGCTCAAATCAAAAACTCCGAGGCATGCTTTAGCCAATCAAATACAAACAAAAAGCAAACACCCTTCAACCTCCTAAGCCTCCCAGTGGCAAAATCAATATCCATAGATCGTTATCGATGGGTACATTTTCCTTGTCCTAGATTGCAACCTTCTCTCGAATGAAGGCAAAAATATCATTGAGCATCTTGTCAAAATACCAATGCCCCGATCCTTCATATTCCACCATCTTAACATCCGCTTCAAAAAGATCAAGGCAGTTCTTAGCTTCTCTCCCGATCTTAACATCTACTTTCTCATCCTCGGTGCCGTGTCCCAAGAATATAGGAATATTTTGAAAGACCAGCTGGGCCTTAACCTCCTCCATATTGATTTCTTCTCTGAGGAATGTTATTGCCTAATTGACCAAAAAGTCAATATATTGGCCAAACTAACTGTGATCGTCTGTAATGTTCTGCCAGAAAATTTGGAGAGCCAGAAGTCTGTGATACAAGTACCCAAAACAAAGTTTGGGTATTGGGAGTAGAAGTTTGTTTAATTACACGTACCTGGGTTGGTAATGTCTGCCTAGCCAAGTTATCGGGAGAGTTGTCTTCGCTCTGGAAAGGGTCATCACTATCATGGCCAAATGGATCGTTATTAGTAGCATTATAAGGCTTGATGATATCTTCCATGTGATTCGTAAATGGCAGATATCCACACATCCCAACCTATTTCCAGTCAGGTTAGCATTGTTAATTTATCCCGAAGCCCCGGAACATTATTTTACTTACTGTTGCAGCAAATGGCATTCCATCCCACGTTAAAAGAGCTGTCAGACTCGTAGCACAACCCTGGCTCAATCCCCACAGTACAACATCCTTCCCAATGATCTCAATTTCCTGTCGCAAAATCCCATGAATATACTTACAGCTCTGTTTTCCTATTAGTACTGCTTTCCGGATAGTTCAATGGAATAGCTACTTTTTCCAACCCATCTCGCATCAAATCTTGCCGTTTAAAACGGTCCTCCATATGCCACATATCGAACCACTGATGCGTATAGGAACGTTTGTAAATAGTAGCACGAGTCTTAGATGCCGAGAGAAAGACTAGTTTGGCGTTGGGGAAGGCGTCTTGCAGTTTCTCCCCTGTAGTGGTTGAGCATTCGAGAAGAGGAGGACCGAATTTCTGGGCCGTAGAACCACGGCCATGTAGGATGATGAAGGTATGCCTGTGCTCTAATCTAGGCGCAACAATAACAGGTGGTGGAAATTGACCAGGGAGGTCTTTTACTGTTGATCGCGAGAATAGGCTTCCATGGGTTGGCTCTTGTTGAGAAGCCATTTTTGCGGCCGGGATTTTGATGGATTCATTGGTATTTGTGTTTGAAAGTAGTTTGGCGTATGAATTTTTGAGCTTCGGAAGAAGAGAGGTAGAATTTGAAAATATTTAGGGTTCTGTGAAAGATGGTACCGCTGTTGGTGACTGTTGGGTTTCGTCTCGCGGTGGACAGTAAAAGCGGCAGTAACCCGGTAACCCAAAAGATAAATGCGGACGATTTAAAGAAAATGGTATTTAATCGTTTTAAATAAATACTTCCAAATTGTTAGAAGTGTTTGTGAAAGTTGGGGCAGGTACCAACCAGTACCTTCCGGGTTGAAGAAGCTGTGGCGCAGACAGCCACAGTACAACCTCAGGCAGTCTTGCTTCAACTCTCTCCTTCAACTCTATATTGCCAATATGGGCATCCCTCGTTTGACGACCGCATTGCGTCCGTATGCCGTCTCGGGGCCTCTGCAATCTCATGAAGTTGTCATCGACGGACCTGCTTTTTGCTATTATGTGTACTACACCCTGTTGAATTCCAGAAGACAGTCCAGGAACCAATTCGAGACAGCAATCACAAACCTCGAACTCGCCGACTGCGCTATTTCATGGCTCGGTGCCCTGCGGGCCAGTGGGATAACCATGTTTGTGCTCGGTTACTTCAAGTACCCCCAATTTCGCTAACCTGCTGTAGTACACATATTTACTTTGACGGTTTTCTGCCATCCTCAAAATACGATACCAGAATAGAAAGGCTTATTAGGCAGACACAACAGCTGAAATCCTACCATACCGCGTTCCCGATCATCCCATGCTCTTCGCCTTCGTCTTTATCCGATGGCGCGCCCGCGGCATGGAGTAGTTCATCATTGGACCTATTCTCCAGCACATCTCTTCCAGAACGACTTACAAGACTCCCTCCAATTCTTCCCTTCCTAGTACCAGCAATACTAGAGGCTCTCAGGTCCTCCATCGAATATGGCACAGTTACGAAAGTAGTCCCGGGCGAAGCGGACGAATACTGCGCGACTTCTCTGAAGGAAAATGGTGGCATAGCTTTGACAGGAGATTCGGATTTCCTGGTCCACGATATTGGCCAAGGATCGATAGTATTTTTTAAGGATATTGAGAAAGACGATTCTGGAGCACTCAAGAGCCTTATATACCACCCTGCAGAAATTGCTGCCAGATTGGAGCTACCACATGGTTTGCAGTCTTTTGCATATGAACTGAAAATCGATATATACGCATCCTTACCTGAGCTTCTCACCCGGACGAAGACATCCGAGGCTATAAAACTGAATCCCGAGGATTTTGAAGAGTTCAAAAAGGAATACACCTGCAAGTTGGGTCCATCAAGCGTTGATGATGGAAAATATATGAAAGTTTTACAAATCTTAGATCCGCGCATCTCGGAGTATATCCTTCAAATTCCCCTTTTCGCTCACCTTGCTGGGCAAACTTCAAACGATAGCACGGGTTTATCTCCTCATATATTTCTCCCGTTTCTCTTCGGCTCCCCCATAAAAACCAGCCCTTGGGAGATGTCACAAACAGTTCGGCAGCTTGCATATGGTCTTGTCAATTTAATTTCGCCACCAGATCAAGTTATTTCGACGGTATTTGAGCATCGCATGCAAGACTCACAATCACCGGGGCGAGAGCTACAGCTCCCTATTCAAGATGTCCCAGAAGCATGTCAAACTCTTCTGACGCTTCTCGAAAAAGTCAAATTGAAGCTACCCCAGTTATCGAAACCCGAATTCTGGATAGCTGTCTCCGTTTGCGAAGATATTGAGTGGTCTCACCAACATTCAAAGTCTGCAATTGGTCCACTTGTGAGACACCAAGCCATTCTGCTGGAAGACAAATCACATAAGAATCTCAGCTGGGATATCCTGCAGTTTGTTGCTCAGATACAAAGCACATACTACTCATTCAGAATTCTCAAGTTGATCTTTTCCTTGATTGTTTCGAAATCAGTTGATGCATTACCTCGGCCGGTCTTGCAGCTAGGAGTGTTTTTGGATTTTCTTCCTTCATTGATCGATTTCCCAGAACTGGGTCAAGTGCTTCCAATCATCAAGATGATCAAGGATAGAGATATAGCGAAGGTTGCACACAAGGAGATTTTAGGGATTGACGTGCCTCAAATCACTGTTACACCGGAAAAAATCTCCCGCCGGGAAGCAAAGCGAAAGCGAAAGGCCGAGAATGATTTGCCAAAGGGGGGTAGTCGCTCCAGTAATCCTTTCACGTTGCTCGAGACGGATTAAGAATAGGTTTGTTCCTCATCTGTACAGCAGATTGCAAGGACTCGTAAGTTTACCAAGTCTTGTGGCACGGGCAACCCTGTTACCTGATCCGTTGGAATTCACTCTCGTTATCAACCCATTGTGGCATAGCAAAATATGTGTCACATTCTACTGTGAGAAGTATTTCTCTCCCAAAATCTCAGTATAAACTCTCTTCACACCCATTCACTGCGTCTGACACGTGTAGTTCTCAGCTGGGCCTCCCAATTTTGAACACACCATGATGATTTTTCCGGTTCACTTATCCTTTTGAGATGTATCAATGGGAACCTCAAGGATCCGGTATTGCTCTGCAGATCAGGGTGTTACTTTGTAGTCATCGAAACCCATAAATACCGCAACTTGAGCGCTTTCTGCCCCTACAAAACCATCAGAGATGCTTTTTCAAAAATGCACTTTCTTTTCATCTTCGTTGTTTTCATGTCTTGAGGTTTCAAACTCTTTGCAGATACTCCGTACGGTACTTTTGATTTTCAGGGGCTCGCTATCGCGACTGGCCTCATGAGCACTGTTCTGGACCCAGCCGCTCAGCCTGTCTGTGACACTTGAACGAGGATAAACATCACCGGCCAACGCATTCCCATTGTTGGTTCATCCATTATCGTCATGAATACTTGATCAACTGACGATATTCCAAGTAGAACTCCTTCACGAGTTTGAAAAGAGATCCCAGTTATTGGGCGTAAAAAGAAAATGACGGGCATATATGACACCTTTCAATATATGTGAACGATAATGTTGAAGGGAAAGTAAGAACCATGTCACTAGGGTACTACATCTGGGTCGCAGTTTGATATCTTTGCTAACCATGTTGCAGTTGATGAAGACACTTCAACTTCCAAGCAGACGAGTTCAATGAGATTACAAGATTGATCTTCTTTCGACAAATACAATCATTCCTGGTATGACTTACAATCAGACCTTAACATCTACAGCCTGCATTGCAGGTAAATCAACAAGGATGGGTACCTTCGGCTTTTTCATGGCGAAGTAAGCTTTCTTGAACGCGGGCCGCAGCGAGCATGAGCGATTTATTTCACTTGCAGCTGCCAGCAGCGCAGAGCTGCAAGTTATCACCTGCATGCCATACATGAAGCTCAGGGATCGACATACAAAGTGCAAAAAACTTTGCGATCCGATTGGCTGTTGTCCGCCTATCCTTGGGATTTCTCCGTTATCAAAATATATGGGCAAATCGTTTCCCAATATCACCCTGTCAACATGTCACTAAGGTTCCAATAAACATGACGACAATGGGACTCTGCTTATCCTGTCAAATCAAATTAATACCTCATAGTGGGAGAAATTACCCCGCATTTGCCTCGAGATTTCTTGCGGCAAGGGTTCGGTCTTACGGGGCATCTCGCTTTTCAAAGGAGCCATCCATAGTTTCTCGTTTCTTGCGTCCATCTACTCGGTGCTGGATGCTATTTCGACTGTGAAATTGAGTTTTCTTTTTAACGGTGGCACATGTCAAGTGATGAAAATCACGCCGCTTAGCGCTTTGCGGAGGCAATCCTGTCGTGGCAGGTACATGCTGTACCTTGGCTAGGTGAGCAGATTTCAAGGCGACACTTGTCTGACGATATGGCTAGGGAATTTTTGTCACTGATTTGTCGTTGTGCTAAATGAGCTAAACACCATTCGGGATCCAGATGCGACCAATGATATTGGCACCATAAGAAGATACAAGATGTACAGAGACAACTTGGATTCATTGCTACGTACGCGAGGGGGCTGCCCAGACTTCACTGCCAAGCGAGCGAGACTGACCGCCAAGCTGGAGAGCACTGTCAGAGCCCGTCAAGCTTTCAGTTCAGGCTTGTTTAAGTGGGCGGTGAACCTTGCGTCGATCATTAATTGCAAATGTCGAAC
This sequence comes from Hymenoscyphus salicellus, assembly GCA_001414355.1. NCBI lineage: Eukaryota > Fungi > Ascomycota > Leotiomycetes > Helotiales > Helotiaceae > Hymenoscyphus > Hymenoscyphus salicellus. The sequence goes on from LLCD01000257.1 coordinate 15,638, forward strand.
ACCGATATCTGGACGATTCCTACCGAAAAAAATCGCTGTCCTTCGAGTTTGTGGAGAACGGTGTAACTTGAAATTGAAATTGACCTCGGGATAATGAAGGTGTGGGCTGGAAAGATGATGCTAGTGGCCCCCCCCCCCACGTGGGGAAGTATGGGCCAATGATGAACTACTCCATGATGCAGGCGCGCCATCTTACGCCAGACTCTTGGCCCTGAATCAAGTGAATCTTGCTCGCCTCGTTTGTCCTTATATCAGGTCTGACTCTAAGTTAATTCTAAATTCCTTTGCGCGTCTTGCTAGTTCCAGAGCATTTGCAAAACTTCCGATTCCTTAATTTTTTGAAGCTTCTTTTGTCCTTACATCAGGTACACCTCTCTATCCTCGCTTTCTGTTGCATATCGCAGCGAAAACTGGAGCCTTTTTTAATTGCCTTATTCACATCAGGTTCTTGAACGCCTTTTTTGTTGCAGATCGAGCAAAAACTGGAGCCTTTGAATTACGCACCTTTCGATATCAGGTCCTTGTCTTTCGAATTTGTTGCACTTCGCGTAAATTCTAGACGCGGCCACTCTATCGCAGTGACAAGACTTTTCTGGGAATAGCATTTCTCAAGGCATGGCTACCATTCAAATTGAGGACCCTATACGCCCTGTGAGATCGCATACAAGCGGCACTGATGTTGGTGGGGTTTATCCGATTAGAGCTATTTCGACAGATCGACGGAGCACCGATCATGAGCACCAAGGCCACAAAGAGGATGAAGATTCTGGATTACGTCGTGCTGGGGATTTCAAGAAGAAGCAGGTATGTGCTTTTTGTTTTCGAATAGTACTTTTTGTTCCTCGATTTGATCATAGAACGTGTTTGGTTGAAACTGTTGTAGAAGAAGCTCAGTTATTGCTCTCTTACTACTTTTTTTCTGAACCTTCTATTATCCGATAATACGCACACTCCTTGATTTTGAGGGAAATGACCGGTTCTCGGATATTTACCAAGCAAACTCTTATTTTGAAATGCCTCTTATTTACATTATTTCGTCAGGTATTCTCTGGAAAATATCTCCTATGGCTAGCATATCAATCAATCGGAGTTATTTACGGAGACATTGGCACTAGCCCTCTCTATGTTTTTTCGTCGACGTTCACCGAAGAGCCCTCTTATGCGGATTTGGTCGGCGTCTTGTCGATTATTATCGTGAGTATTTGCCTCAACCCACACAACGAAACTGCTTTTTAACCTTTAACTAGTGGTCCTTGACAATAATGGTAGCTATCAAATATACGCTCATCATTTTACAAGCCGACAACGATGGAGAGGGTGGAACATTTAGCACATACTCTCTCCTATCCAGATATGTGAGTTAATCCGGGGGGTATCTTGTTGAATCTTACTGATCAAATTATAAGGCCAATATCACAAAACGCGATCCTAGAGAAGCATCACTCATAAAAATGGAACGTCATCTAACAAATGACCTTTACAAAGCAAACCGACATGTCCGTTCGGGAATCGAAAAGAGCCAGTTCGCTAAAGGTCTGCTCAAAACTATCGGTGTTCTCGCCGTTTCTATGGTCATGTCAGATGGAGTGCTGACACCAGCCCAATCTGTTCTCGGAGCCGTTCAAGGTCTTCAAGTGGTTCAGCCCGACATCTCTAAATCTGTTGTTGTTGGGGCCACCTGTGGAATTCTAATTCTTCTCTTCCTAATCCAACCTCTGGGTACTACGAAACTCGCCAGCGCTTTTGTAAGTTAATGGGGACACTGCTCCTCCACTCCCCCGTTTCTTTTGCACTAAAACATTATCCTAAATCTCTTCCAAATCAATCCTAACACTACCAAAAACCGCGTGCCGTATCCCAAGACCTTTTTTAAAAGGCAATTACTGACTCCCCCATCACCCAGGCACCTATCGTCATTATTTGGCTGGGATTTAATGCTAGTTTCGGGATTTACAATCTTGCCAAGTTCGATCATTCTGTATTGAAGGTACTGTTTTCCCTCTTTCTTTCTCTTAGATCACTCCCGAATCCCTCTTGAACCCCGGCATTTATCCTGTGCCGTATCCCGAGACATTTTTTGATAGGCCAATACTGACTACTCCTAGGCTTTTAATCCCGGGTATGCTTTTGGTAAGTCCCTCCTCAATGGAAGCATTACCACGATATCATTACTAACAGTTTGCAAGATCTATTTATACGTCGCAAAACAACAGCCTGGAGAATGCTCGGCGGTATTCTGTTGGCCTTCACGGGAGTAGAAGCTCTTTTCGCGGATCTAGGCGCTTTCAGTCGAAATGCTATCCAACTTTCTTGGTTCTGCTATGCTTTTCCTTGCTTGCTTCTGGCATATATCGGCCAAGCTGCTTATATCACGGGTCACCCTGGTGCTTATACGAATCCGTTTTACAATTCTGTTCCTCCGGGGATGCTTTATCCTTCGTTGGTTATTGCAATTTTAGCTGCTGTTGTCGCTTCCCAGGCTATTATCACAGCTACTTTTCAGGTGAGTCTTTCTTATATTTCTTATATGAGGATGCTCGCTAATTTTTATCCTAGCTTATGGCTCAAGTCATGAAATTGTCTTACTTTCCTCAAATTAAGGTGGTGCATACCTCAAAGATCTTTCATGGTCAACTTTATGTCCCTCTCGTAAATTGGCTGCTCATGATTGGCAGTGTTGCTGCTGCAGCAATTGCAAATAACGTGAGTTTTCTCTCCCGAAATCTATGTATTTCAAAGTTAATTCATTCTTCTAGACCACAACTCTTGGAAATGCTTACGGGTAAGTCTCCCTCTCATTGTTCCGATCCATCTGACGCACCCGTTTACTAAAACTCACTCAGCGTCTGCGTAATGTTTGTCACCTTCTTCGACTCCTGCATGGTTGGCCTTGCAGCCCTCATAGTCTGGCGCCGAAGCCCCTACCTCGTCTTCTTCCCCTGGTTAACAATAGCCTGTCTCGATGGACTTTACCTGTCCTCCTCGCTAGTAAAAGTTCCAGATGGAGCCTGGTTCACCCTCATACTCTCCGCAATCCTAACCTGCATCTTGATCCTCTGGCGCTTTGGTAAAGAACAACAATGGGAAGCTGAATCCTCTGATCGTTTCCCAACTTCCCATCTCGTAAAGGCTGATGAGGATGGATATTTGAAATTAACGGATGCTTTTGGAGGCGAGACACTGAGCACCATCAAAGGACTTGGAATTTTCTTTGATAAGGCGGGGGAGACTACACCGCCCATTTTCAGTCAGTTTTTGGCTAAGTTGGTTGCTGCGCCGGATGTTATGGTGTTCTTTCATTTGAGACCACTTGAGACGCCTAGTGTTGCTCCTGATGAGAGGTATAGTGTTTCGAGACTCGCTATTCCTAATTGTTACCGGTAAGTCCTTATCTTACTTCCCTTACAGATAAGTAAGAAAGATACTCTCCCGTGTCACCATTTTCCGAACCTATTTCTCCAGAAGTGGAATTAACTCCAGACCTCTTAGTCTAATCGTCCGCCACGGCTACATGGACGAAGTAATAACACCCGACCTCGCCTCTCTAATCTGCACCCAACTCCGCACCTTCATTACAAAATCCTCACTCCCATTGCCAGACCGCCCAATCTCATATCCCTCTTCTACCCACGACTCCTCAACACCAAACAGTGATCGTCCCAGCTACCCGGAAAAACTCACGCAATTACAACAAGACAAAATCGACAAGAAGATCTCGGAGGATCTCAGAATCCTGGAACAAGCTTATAACCAGCGAGTCTTGTATATCATTGGAAAGGAACAGATGAAGATTAGACATGGTAGTGGATGGTTGAGACGGGGGACTTTAAGTGCCTTTTTGTGGATGAGAGAGAATACTAGGAGTAAGATTGCAAATTTGAGAGTGGAAACTGAGAGGGTTGTCGAAGTGGGATTTGTGAAGGAGGTTTAGCCTTAGGGGGTTTTCGTGAGAGTGAGTTTGAGGGTTTGGGTGGATATTTGAAACGAATTTGCTTTATATCCCTTTTCATCTGGAGCTAGAGTTGGGGACTTTGTTATGGTGTTGGAACTTACGAGTTTGCTCCAGGAGTTCTTGTTCCTATTGTATGAGGACATCACATAGAATACGAAGATGGTTCTTTCTCACGGAAGATTCAGGTTCATACAGCTTTCAATTGTTCTAATTCATTGTTCGAGAGTGAAATTAATCTCAAGACTTCGAGTTGGTTCATTTGAATGTAACTGTGTCAACAGCAGGCTGATCGAAGCAAGTTTGGCTTTGTATGTAGTTAGATATCCAACTTCCCCGCCCTACACTTCGCAAGTCAACTCAACCTTTTCATCTAGCACATCATCCAAACGTATGTAAAATTGACGCAAACCTTCCAGATATTTTCTCGACTCCCAATTGAGCTTCGGCTCCAGATATGGCATCATGTCGCACATCAAAGACGCGACATTAGTATCCAACAGTTACGGAGAGAGCTGTATCATCATAGGAAACGGAATCGCGATATCTCACTCTGGCACGGTTCCCAGTCTCTTACATACCACCCAAGAGTCGCGTCAAATCGGTCTTGGATTTTACTTCGACCTCTTTGACGACTTGATCTTCCCTTGCCATGTCTATGTCAATCGGGTGATCGATATTCTATGCTTCTCAGCCTATTAGAAATATCGGGAATTTATCATAAAGCTGGCGAACAAGGAGGCGATGAGAACATATGGTGAGTGGCCTATGTTTACCGAGTACCACAGAGATCTTTGCCACCGGGCAATGAAGTGGAGGATATTTTGAAGAGATCTGGGTTAAGAGGGGGCAAGGGGGATGATGTCGAGTAAATTGGGGGAGGGGGGGCTTTACGCCGCTTGATGAGTAGACGTGAAGAGAGCCTAGGGGAATTCGGTGTGCATGAAATTAGTAGGGAATGTGAGATTTGATTTTCAGTGTGCTTCTTGTGATGTCTTTTCTTCTATATCCTTGAAGTGGCTCTTCTAGTACGAGTACTCATAGTTGCTCATAATACAGGAAACAAATCATTGGCCTACGTAGGCTGCGACTCTTCTATTTGATATGCTAGAATTACACGACTATTCTTTTTAAGTTTTATATGTCGGCATTTCTCTCCTTCCTCTATCGTCTCAGAATCTCTGGGACAATAAAAGATTTTAAGTGATTGAGAAGCCATCGTTATTACCAAAAAGAAAATCCTCAAAAGAAGCAAAGTCAATCTCGCGACTACACAATCAAATTATCTGAAGCACGCTTCTAGAACGCCATGAACGCCTCGACCCGGACTTTCCCCCACCCATTTGCTAAACTAAACCGAGCTAGACAGAGCGAACACCCACACAGACGATTTGCTTTGACAACGCTCGTCCATGATGTCGGAAATAATAGCATCCTCTGCTTAAGATTAATGTAGGTACTTGTCCCGTACATTTACCAAAACGTTTGGATGATTCTCACAGACCCTTCTTGTTCGCTCTAGAAGCTGAATTTGGAAAGAACCACCGAAAGGAACTCGGGATGACGTATTTGGGAATGTCGAGGGGTTGAAGAATTTGGCATTCAAAGGACAATTCTCCTGTGTCTATTTTCTGTGAGGAAATGTTTCATGGAAATAGTGTTTTCGGTACCTCCGTAGTGCTAGGAGAATTGAAGAGCCGGGTTACTTTCGGGGACTTTTAGGGCCACGCTTCCTTCCGTTAATGGCGTTTGACTCTCTCCGCTTGCCTTTGTGGAAAGCCACCCCAACTATGGCTTGATCAGAGGCGGTCAGTGTTGGTCTGTAGTTGCTTTTGGTGAGACTGAAGGCTGGACATGTGGACATTGTTTGATGCAACGATGTTTGGAATTTTCAAGGTGTAAAGAAATAGTTTCATGATTGTGTTGATATTGGGTGCTTTATCTTATCCAATCGCTTGAAATATTGTTGTTGTTGCTCGGGAGGTTATGGAGAAGGTTGGAACTGCGTCCTGAGGTTGTCGATCTGGAGGCTAGACACGGAAGGAAAGTAAGATCTTAAATTTGGCGCGGGGGGATCTGAATAGGCGTAAGCAACAAGAAAAAGCAGATTCATTTGTAGGGCTATGAAGCTTGTGATGGAGCAGGAAGAAAACTCCGCGGCAGCTTTCCATTCGCTCGCATTGTTCCAAAAAAGCAAGTACTTGACGGGCTTCAAGAAAAGATTCCTGAGAGAAGGTTTACTAAGTATAAGACTAATCACTACCGGACCTGGTACTGCGGCCATGCTCGCGCCATTGTCGGCTAGGATATGACCTGATGGCTCGATGGCTTGCTCTAGGAGAAAAAGAAACGACGTGAAGCCGGGGAATTACAAGACACCTGTTGATCAAGTAAAATATATGGGTCGTGGATGAAAGCATCCCGCAAAATCAAGGCGGTGTTCAATAGCCAAGAATGTGACTAACCATGGGAGGTTTCTTCCTAGTTGATTAAGTATTAGTTATAGGTGTTAGGCAAGTCGTAGCACGCTAATTGTTTTTTTATGGAAGTTATACAGGTCTCCCGCTACAGCGCATGAGGGGTTTAAGCGAATCCACTCCCTTTTTTCGTTGAAGCTACACGTTTTATTCTCTTTCCCTACTTGTGTTCCTATTAATTCATACAGCCTTTGGAATTAATTTTCTCCGTATCACTATCGATATCGTGTTTGTAGATCATTTTCTGCGGGAATCCCAGCATCTACAAGGATTGCATCCTTCCTGTACCCACTTCTAGCCTCCCCGTACCACCTT
>LLCD01000258.1:0-22376 GCA_001414355.1 Hymenoscyphus salicellus
TCTCTACTCTGTGTTAATATAATATTTTTACTTCTTAACTTTATTTTGTTTCTTTTGAATGTGCTTATTAGGTTTTATTAGGTTTTTATTCGGACTATTGCTCAAGTTTAATATTTCTTTTTACTCCTTCGTGAGGTAGAGCATACTATCACCCTTCCATCGATTCTCGTATTTAATAATCCATCATCTTCCTCATCTTGAAGACACAAAAATCGTGCTCTTTTGTGTTCTTGTTACTTCTTTGTATTACCTTGAAGATTACTCTCTATTATTCATGTACAACAAATTATGACATTAACTAACCTCTTTAGCACCAAGCTAGGTGATTCATCATGTGAAGCCTATCATACTTATCTTACTTATCATTCTTGTCATACAGGGTAAGAAGAGTTATTAGAAGAAGTACTAGAAGTAGAAGACCTGCTTGTCTCTAAAAAACTGTTAGCAATACTACTATTTTCTAAAACAAGGGTAGCGGTTTTCTAAAAGGGTTTCATGCCCGGAAATTGCTTTCCTCAAGTACCATTCGCAGAAACTCAAGTCTAATAAATAGCTCGAAAAAATTGATCGGTCAAGCCAGTCTGCAATTCATGTTCAAACCCCACAGAAGGCTCAATTAAGCAATCTCCCGGTGGACAGAAAAAGAGGCAGTAAATAGAGGTTCGTACCTGCCACCCTGGCTCGTTGTTCTAACTCCGTAGGATAATTAAAGCTGATTGCTCCAACTATCTAGGTTAATAGTTTAATTTATCTCAATCGTCTAGGGTAATTACCTTGAATTGCCCAAGATAGATGCAACAATCGTTAGGCAGGCAGGTACGATTTATTACCGCTTTTTCTGTCCACCGGGAGGCAATCAAGGTTATCAAGCTATTCCTCGTTTATACCCCTCGCTTATTGGCCCATCTGCATTTAACCCTTTTATCCGCCGCAGCCTTGCGGCAGCTCTCAACCACACAGCCTCACCATGATGCGAGATACTCGAAAGCTGAACGATGTTTTCTTCTCAATCTATAAGCGTTTTGAGAACTTCATACCTTTCACATCTAGTCTACAGCAGCAGAAGAGTTTGAAAAAATGGAGGTAATCCGTCTTTCCGATAAGGTACCACATCTTCTAGAACTATGCGCATCATGTCGATTATCCATTCAGAGCCCCTTCCACCAAACCAAAGATAACTCCGGAATTTCCTGTCAATTATGTGCAATCATACGCTCTCCTCGATCGAAACAATCAAATGCTCTCCTTTCTGCAGTTTTGGCACGATTGTTTCCACCGCCCTCTACGCGAAGGCAATTAAAGAAAGCACTTGGAGGTGAGACCATCGACGACCTCAACAATATCATATTTTACGAGGTCAATCTCGACAAGTCAGAAGCCAATTTCGAACATCCTTATATACCCCCAGGCGAAATTTCGAAATCACCACCCCAGCCAATCGTCAGACTCGTTCCACAGAAGAAGATAGACATATCCTTGGTCAAGAAGTGGATAGCTGGTTGCGAGAAGGCGCATAGTAAATGCCATCCTTTGCCTGACCTGACTTTCGAGCCACAAGATCCATTAAGAATTGTCCTAATCGATGTCAAAAACAAGAAACTTGTTGAAAGTACCACTTCCCGTCGTTACATGACATTGTCATATGTACGGGGAAAGGTGGACCAACTACTCTTGGAGGAGTCGAACATAGTTGAATTGCAAAAACACATGTCGCTTCACAAGCAATGGGATGAAATCCCTCGACTTTTACAAGATGCGATACATTTCGTTGGCGAAATCGGAGAGCAGTACTTGTGGATTGACACTCTTTGCATTGTTCAAGATAGCGAGAGTCGACACGATCAAATTGCTCGCATGGACGAAATCTATAAAAACGCATCTTGCACTCTCGTCGCGATCGACAGCAAAGATGCATCTGACCCTCTCCCCGGGGTGCGATCTAATACGAGGAAAGCCCCTCAAATGGCAAAATTAAGCGGTCTCAACCTTTCTCGAAGGAGACCAGAGCTGGCTGGTATACTCTCGGAATCGACATACGAAACTCGGGGTTGGACATTTCAAGAACGTCTTCTTTCAAACCGGTGTCTGTATTTCACCAACGAGCAGTTCTTTTTCCACTGCCAGACCGTTCTCTGGAGCGAAGACAAATATGAATATTTCCAGCAAGATGCTGAGGTTTTTGGGAATCCTTCGCTTCCATGGAGACCTGATACTCAATATCAGAACCAGGTGGACAAGCATGAGGTTTATGCTCATTTGGTGGGACAGTATACGAAAAGACATCTAACCTTTCCATCCGATCGCTTGACTGCATTCACAGGAATCACAAATTCCTTGTCTAAAGAATGGGATTGGAGATTCCTTCACGGTATCCCTTTACAGACATTACATCGCTCACTAATGTGGGATTTCTCGTCCCTTCCTAAGAAGCGAATCCAAACAAAAACAGATGTTTCCCTCCCAAGTTGGTCCTGGGCAGCCTGGGCAGGAACAATCCATTACCAACTGGGCGATACCCATATCCCCGGTTTCACACTCCCCTCCAACCCCCAGCTAAACGACAACATCGAGATCCATTTCCATAACAAAGACTCCCGTGTCCGAATCCTCAAGTCCGGAAAGGTAGAAAGACTTCCCAGGGATGCAGCATGGGATTCTATCGTCAAAACACGAACTCGAAGACCATCGCGGGATTTAGTCCTTTTCGAAGCTGAGCAAATCTCTACTAAAGGCTTTATATTTTACCAAACCACGACGCCTAAAGACTTCAACAAACAAGGCCGTGACGATAGACGTGTAACCCGAATCACTGACGAGAAATACCGTGCTTGTGGGGTGTTATTCCATACGCGTACTGGTCCTTCTTTATTCCCCAAAAACCCATCGAGCAACAAAACAAACTTGAAATTCATCTTACTAGGCACAACACCTCGACCACAAACCTATATCCTCTCAGACAATTTCTTCAAGACCTCGACGAATGTGGATGAGGGAGATGATGAGGATGAGGTTGAGTATAAACCTAATGTGTATCATGAGTATTATGTTCGTAGTGAGAAGGGGTGGGGGACTTGTAATGTTATGCTTGTTAAGTGGAGCGAGGACGGGGAGTTTGCGGAGAGGCTTGCTGTGGGACAGATTTGTGAGGGGGCGTGGGAGGAGGCGGGTGCGAGGTTGGGGAGTGTTGTTCTTGGGTAGGGAGGGTTTCAAGACTGAGGAGAAAGTTGTAGTATTTGTAGGTGATGTGTATCTAGAATTTAGGTAAGGTACGAGGGCAATAAGGAGAGACGTTTGGAACACAACCAAGCCTTTGAAGTGAAGAAACATGTACAAAAAGATAAACAGCGAAGGCGAAAAGCAACAAAGTCTCATCTTTAGAGGCCAACAAGTCTGTGTGACGAACTATATTCTAAGTAAAACAGCTATTTTCCAACAGTTGTTGAAGGTTCCTATCATTTCAATCAAGAATAAAAACGACAAATCCCAATAATTGAAACAAACAGCGGTGCACTGTTACATACATACTACTATGCTGGTTGACGGTTTGATAAATCCCTATCGAGTGTATCGGTCGATGCCTCAAAATAAGTATTCGTTGGCGCCATTGAGGGGCCCCAATTCGGAAATCACGATAGTACGGCAACCATCCAATGCTCTTCTCTGGTGAAGGAATCGTTTTATGTTAAGTGAACGATGTAATTAACTTTGACGAAAAATCTCCACGGAGCACTTTGTTTTGTCATTTCCACCAATCACTTCGAAGAGATTGACAAGCGAAAGGATCTCCGTGTTTCGGAGATCCTTTGCGCGACCCCGCACGTGAATGAAAACAACCTTCCCCCGGAATTCTTTATATCACCAACTCCAGACCCGCACTTGCATTATTAGGATGAACCCCTTTTGTTATCTTCTCCTCTCGAGTGGCGAGTCTGGCGAGCTACGCAAGCGCTGGCACGATCTTTTGAGTCTGAAGTCTACAAGGTGGACCCCAAGGAATCACTGCTCAAGGGACACGGTGAGAGATGTTGAGCGAGTGCTCGATATTCCCTCCTTTTCGATGACTGTTGACGAAGGTACTCGCGACGATTCTTTTGTTCCTGCCTTCAAACAGATGACATGTATATTTTTTTGTTCTTCGGAGGATCATCCTGGGTGGCGTGCGAATGTGGTTCGCGCATTTTCTCCTTGCGTTCGTTTCAAGTCGAGTTGGCAATCTTTCAAGGCGATATTAAACATAATGCCAATTCCCCTGATATAGAGTACTTGCATGAAGCGACTTGGCACAGCACGAGCTTACGGGGGATTGACATTATATATTCTGAACTCCTCTGATTTCTTGGTTCTTCTTTTCCTCACCAAGTACTCTCCGTATTTTTACCATTCCCAACAACCGCGAGTCCGGTGCTTGTTTTTTTTTTCGACCCTAGTGGTTGATGTACCTTCTTTTTCACAAGACATTCATTTTGATCTGTTAGAAGCACATGTCCATTTAGATATATACACTCTTTTTTCGATATTCGATACCCCAACACTCATTGATCATACACTTATACGAAGAAATCTCCCTCGTTCTCAGTCATGTACAGCAACATGTTTGGGTTAGCGGCCCTCCTCGCTGGGACTGCCTCCGCCGCAGGCATCACCACCTCGTTATTCAATGACCCAAACACGGGTATTGACTTCCAAGCTTACACAGCTCCCGACACAGACTACCGTTTTGGTATTGTCATTCCAGAAACACCTGGAGCCGACTTCATCGGGCAGATGGTCATACCGATCACAGCCGCTGGTGGATGGGGAGCTGTCTCTTTGAACGGAGGGATGTTGAACCATCTCCTCCTTTGCGCTTGGGCAAATGGCGAAGAAATCGTGACTTCTTTCCGAATTGCAACCTCATACGCCAATCCCCCTGTATACTCCGCCACCACCGTCGCCGCTGTACCGATCGCGAACGGTACCTTTGTCAACAGCACACACATATCGTATACTTTCTTGTGCCAGGGATGTATTACCGGCAGCACCGCAAGCTTCAACTCTTCGGCTCCGACTCCAATCTTTGGATATGCAGTCGCTGCTGACAACCCAACCACCGTTTCGGATCCTGCAAGTGGCCTCACATACCATGGCGCTGGTTTTGGTCAGTATGCTGTTGACCTCACCAATGCTAAATCAGCCAACTATGACACCTGGGCTTCATGGGCTTCTGCCACTACATCTACACCAGTTACCACTCCTAGCAATAGCACCAACAGCACTACCCCTACATATGGCAACAGCACAACTTCTGTCCCAACAACTTTAAACTCTACCTATGATGTCATTGTAGTCGGTGGTGGACCAGCCGGAATTGTTGCCGCTGAGCGTCTTGCTGAGTCTGGTGTCAGTGTTCTTCTCATCGAGCGAGGACCAGCCAACACTGTCCCTCTCGGGTCCACACTTGCGCTTCCATGGAACGAGACCTTGACACCATACGATGTCCCAGCTCTCGGAAGTAGTTTGACTTCTCTCTCTGGAACCAAGTTCTGCAGTGACACTGCATCTACTGCCGGGTGTCTCTTGGGCGGATCAAGTTCCATCAACGGATTGAACTTCATCCACCCACCTGAGCACGATTTCGAAAGATGGCCAACAGGATGGCAATGGAGTGATATCTCAGAGGCAGCAGACCGCCTCTACTCTCGCAACCCCGGAACAACCCTCCCTTCTGCCGACAAGAAGTACTACGACGACAGTGCTTTCACGACTCTGTCATCTTTACTTACTACCAAGAAATGGACCGAAGTTAATTCAATTGAATCACCAAACGAAAAACACAACGTGTTCTCTAGACCAGCTTGGTCCATCACAGGCAACCTTCGTGCCGGCCCTGCTCGAACATATATGCCATTCGCTAAAGCACTTCCAAACTTTACTCTCAAGCTTGAGACCAAGGTGACCCAGCTCGTACGAACTGGAGGAAAGATCACTGGTGTTTTGACTCTTGCCGCTGACGGAAGTTCCCAACTCATTAACCTCAAAGACAACGGAAAGGTCGTCCTAGCCGCTGGTGCCATGTCCACACCACGAATTCTCTGGAACTCGGGTATCGGTCTCAAAGACGCATTAGCCATCGTCAAAACCGGAACTTCAGGTGTCACCCTCCCAGATGAGGCAGATTGGATCAGTCTCCCAGTCGGCCACAACCTTCAAGACCATGCCCAAGTCCAAATACAATTCAACAGTGCCTCAAACTTCACTGCCTACGCGTTCAACGCCATCGCAACCGACCCCGTTGAATCTGATCTTGAACTCTTCCAAAAGGGTAGCGGACCCCTCAGTCAGGCTGCTCAACGTATGCATCTCTGGACTTCAGCCAACGGAACTGATGGCCGAACTCGATACCTCCAAGGAACAGCTTCAGCAATGGCAAACGGTGTAGTCACCGTCAGAGCTTTCCTCACCCACGGTACTACCACCGTCGGAGAACTCGGAATCTCAGCATCAGGAAACACCGTTCTCAACACCAAGCCATGGCTCATTGATGCCGCAGATAACGCAGCTATGACTGACTTCATTCAATTTTGGTTGGATACTACATCTAACTCTACATTGAGCTACATCACTCCTGGTTCCACCCCAGCCAGTATCATCGCAAACAAGATGATCAGTGGAGACCACTGGGTCGGAAGTGCCAAGATGGGTACTGATGATGGACGTACCAACGGAACCAGTGTTGTTGACTTGGATACCAAGGTGTATGGTACTGACAACTTATTTGTTGTTGATGCTTCCATCCATCCTGATCTGCCAACTGGTAATACCCAGGCTATTATTATGATCACTGCCGAGCACGCTGCTAAGAAGATCGCGGCTTATGGGGTTACCTCCTCAGCCCCCACTAGCAACACCACCACCCCCGCTACCGACGATGATGAGGATTGTTAGATGTTGTCTTTTCGAAAAGTCGGTTCGTGATTTAGGACCAGCTTGATGCGCTTTATCTTCACTTGTATATAGTTTTCTATCTTCTTTTGTATATTTTATTGCTTGTTAGACAAGAATCGTAACATAGAGTTGCCAAACTACCTGACTGTGCCTAAAGCTCGATTATTGTGAAATCCTCTATCTCTAAACCTTCTTATTGACTTTTACTATAATAGGTTTCGGTCTTTTATATACTTTCTGTGATTGTACAGTACAAGGCAGTGCAGGTTTTCTCCCAAGAAATGGAAACTGGACTCGCTTAAGTACTTTGAATTACCCGAACATTCGTCTCCGAGTAACACTCTTTTAATATTAATGGCATCGACAGTGAGAGCACTTGATTTATTTCAAGAAGCAATAGCAATTGAGTATTGCGTTATATTTTGTCAATTACAAAATGGGTAAATAAAGTATACCAGTCCCATGGCATGACTTTTGAGACTTTGATAAAATCGGAAAAATGGGAAATAATTCAGAGGTACTATCTATACTGTATTTGATAGGGGGTAAGAAATTTCATGTGTTAGATTTGGGTTTCTGTTCACTTTTCTGATCGCTAGGCCCAGCTCCGAAAAGGACATGTATTTCCACCATCTACTATAAGTCTTTTAAAAGCGTATGCGGGTTTAGAATACTAGAGATTTTTTTTGGAGATTCTCCTTGAAATGGATTGAGCAAGGTAGCAGAGTGAGTATTACATGTTCATTTTATCCTTTGAGGGATTTGATTTTTAAGTTAATTAATTGAACACTTCTTGCTACTGCAGAGTCTCAAGAAGGAATGCAGAAGTAACAGCCTGAATCAGTAATTTCAAGGCTATGCATCATCTCGAGTGCTGAAGTCCTGAAGTTCGAGCCGTGCGTACCGGAAAAGAGTTTACCCCCACTCCTCCACTCTCCAAGGTTGACACTAGTAAAACTCTTGCCCCGCTACCCCTCCAAACCTCCAAGTCACACACAATCCAGATACAACCGTTCTCATTGGCAGTCTCAACCCCGGAAAACAGCGATCTACCAATCACTGCTCTTGGTTTTGTAGCACAAGCGTACCCCAAACTCTTGACAGAACTAGCAGCCGGTTCTGATCTTTTCCAGAATGCGGATGTCAATTTGACCTTAATTATACGGACCTTCTAAACAGCTCTTGTCTTTTACTTCTTCTCTCCATTGAAACTCGTCAAGCATTCCAGAAATCACCTACAAGCTTCTCTCGGAAACTGATATCACTAATACCACCAATCCACATTCCCAAACACCAATTCCTCAAAAAATGGGTTCTACAGAAGTACCTCACGTCCTCCCAGACACCTCAAATCTCGACGGCCTAGTCTGGTTCTTCGGCTACCCAATAAAACACTCCTTCTCCCCTCTCCTCCACCAAACAGTCTACGACAACATCTCCCTAAAATGGTCCCAAATCCCCTTCGAATCCCTCGACACCACCAAATTCCTCGAAATCATCCACGACCCAAAATGTCACGGCTCAACCGTCACAATGCCCCATAAAGTCAGCATCATTCCCCACCTCGATGAACTCACAGACGAGTGTCGCGACGTCGGAGCTTGCAACACGATATTCTTCAAGGAAGGCCCAAATGGGAAAAGACTACTTGTGGGCACGAACACGGATATTATTGGTGTTCGGGAGGCCTTCTTTCAGAATTTACCGGAGGGCAAGAGTTCTGAGATTTATCGCGGGAGACCCGGTTTGGTGGTTGGTGGTGGGGGTGCGTGTCGCTCTGCTGTTTATGCATTACATAAATTTGTGGGATGCAGTCAGATTTACATTGTGAATCGAGATGCTGCGGAGGTGGAGGCTGTACTTTCGAGTTGTAAAGCTGCGGGGTTTGGGGAGAACCTTATTCATGTTAAGACTGTTGCTGAGGCGGAAGCTCTTGCTTCTCCGGGAACGATTGTTTCTTGTATACCGAATTTCCCGCCTAAGACGCCCGAGGAGATTGAGGCGAGGGAGGTGATTGTTACGTTCTTGGAGAAGAAGGAGAAGGGGGCTATTTTGGAGATGTGTTATCATCCTACGCCCTATACAGAGATTGGAAATATTAGTGAGAAGTTGGGATGGCAGGTTATTTTGGGGACGGAGGCTATGATTTATCAGGGTTTGGAACAGGATAGGTATTGGACGGGAAAGAAGGTGGAGGACTTGCCTAGCAAGGAGGTTCATGTTGCAATTGCGGAGGCATTGAAGGAGCACCATTCTAGAGATTGATGGTTGGATATATAATTTTCATAGATGTAAAGTATATTGAATCAAAATGACTTGAAAATAGCAGACTTTTCGAGATTATGACAATGGTAAAAACCCAGGACTACATGATATATCTTCGAACCGAAACGCTACCCCTCACTTCTCCTTCGTCTTCAAATGCTCCAAACAAAACTCAACAGCAGCCTTATACCCAAAAACTCCCAACCCACAAATCACAGCCTCCGCCTTATCACTAAAATAACTCTTACTCCTCCACTCCTCCCTCTTATGCACATTGCTCACATGAATCTCCACAAACGGGATATCCACGCCCAACAAAGCGTCCCTCAACGCCACGCTCTGGTGTGTAAATGCCGCCGGGTTGATGACAATTGCGTCAACGCCCTCTTCGCGAGCTTTATGTATGCGGTCGATGAGAATACCCTCGTGGTTCGTTTGGAAGAATAGGAGGGATGCTCCAGAGTTGGAGGCTTGTGCGACGGCTGCTTGCTCGACATCTGAGAGGGTTGTTGAGCCATAGATGTGTGGTTCACGTGTGCCGAGGAGGTTGAGGTTTGGTCCGTTGAGGAGGAGGATCTTTTTGGCTCCCATTGTGAGAGTTGTGGATGATTGGTAGATGTAGATGGGTATTGGTTATTTGAAGTTATGGGGTTTCTCTATGGAGTATGAAGAATTTGTTAATGCGGAATATCTGCCTCAAAGTCAATTGTTTTCATGTTCACCATGACTCCGGTCACGCTGTTATAGCGGATCTTCATTCTGCCATTGCAGGCGGTTTGATGGAGTGGAGGTTGATGCATTTCGGTACCTTCGGTCGTGGAGGATAGCGGGAAAGAGGCGGGGTGAAGTCTGGGGAGGCCCAGCGGGAGAATCTTTTCGCGCCATCGCGACACACCCTGAATCGACACCAACCGACGCGGCATTTCTCGCAGACATGATGCTATGACGATGTACTCTATCGTTCCAAGCGGAGGTGCTACTTCTAGCTCCACCAGTTCCCAATGATTTGGTTTAACTCGAACGTCCAATAAGCCATCAAGGATGAAGTCAAAGAAGTTTAGGAGAGAGTCATCGCGTAAGCTACGATTTTTCAAATATACCATTAATAGTCGAGTGAGCCATCAATCATCCAGTTGGGGTCCAAAAATAGGGTTACGAGTAAGCCATCAATTATCAAGTAAATCAGCCTTCTCGTCCAAGGACGACTGAAAGGGAATTGAGCATTTTAGCTGCTTTGTAACTGTTCCCGGGCCTTCTGCTAATTGTAGGCAACCTGGAGATAATGGGGATGATTCTTTTGTGACTATTCGTAGGCTCCCTGCAAGTAGTTCAGATGAAATAGTAGGTATCTATTCCCAGGTTACCTAGCAATAGTTGGAAGAGAAGAATGTACAAGGGGCTCCACTAAATTCCAAGTATTTTCCAGAGTCCTCGTCTTCGTTCATTTCGAGATATCAAACATCAGTAAACTGGACAGGAATTTGTATTTTGCATTCTATTTCCATTCGAATTCTCATTTTAGCACACATCATCAGGTATCTTCGACGTTTGGCTTGGTTTTTGTCTTTGTCATAGACGTATATATATGCTGCAAGACCAAAAGCTTCCAATGAGAGTTCTTGAGAACTGCAATGGGCTATCGAAACGAACACAGAACGATCTCTTGAAAAATGGCACATATTCAACAAGCACAATTTGCATTTGGCGGCCAATTTACGACGCATCGTCCGACTCTCTTAGCAGCCCTCCCGCGAGATTATTACACCTTTAGACTTATGCTGAGAATTCTCCGAGCCTTCTTCCAGACTAGTTGGATCAGACGACGTCAAACCAGAGCCAGAAAATTTCGCAAGCTGGTTGAACTGGAATCTGAGCTTGCTGGTTTTCAGACTAACCCAAGCCAAAGGGCCCTTTACATGAACAGAAAAGTCGCTGTCACCGAAATTCTCAAAAGAAGGGGACTTGAGGTCAAAATCACAAGAGCCTTCATTGAAGGTTTTCCAACCATCCCAATCGGAATAGACGAACCAGCTGCGCCTGACAGCATTGCGGAGAGTGACGAGACACAGGTGTGCCAATTGTGTCCGCAAGAACGCCCTCGCTCCTCATTTCCGGCGCCCCCAACGAGAGATTGTAACCATACTGAGGGCCATGTGTGTAAAGTATGCTTTAAGTATTGCATCATGAGAGACTTTACTTTCCACAGAATTTACTGGAGTCAAGTAGACTGTCCCGAAGAAGGCTACGATGCAATTCTGCCACCTGCAAGGGTAAACTACTACATCGGAGAAAATAAAAAGCTGGCAAAAGAGTTTGCTTGCCCCCCATGAAACTACAAGTTTTCCGACTGACAAAGCCTTACGAGTCTAGGATCACGGGTCTGTGCGTACAGGGTATTTTAATGATAAATCATTACTTTTATAAATTAACACTTAATTGTATTAGGGGAAGACTACCCATAACGTTTTATTAGTATATTGTCTTAATGCTCTTGCTTTGAAATCACCTTATTAATGTAGTCTTGAGGTATAGTGTCCTCTCCTAGGACGGACTAAACTCTTTATTTACACCCCTTGAAAATTACAACTTTTCGCAACATAACAGAATTATATAACAGAGGCAAAATGGAAATAACAGAGAGTTTGTATAACTAGTAGTACACTAATTCGGAGTTACATTGTATTTTTTATATATTCTTCTGACCTCTGTAGAGTGTTGGTGTTCTCTTTTAGTACAGCGTCTGTAAAGTACGCTTTTACGAGGTTAGGTGGGAGGAATTTGTCATTCTGGATTATCTAAAAGATGGTCACAAATTCTGCTGGTGCAGCAATAGAGAGTGACATTCTGGTCAATTTCACCCTTGGGGATAATTCTGCAATGAAATGGAATGCATCGTGTGCCATCAACGCACTTGTTTCTACCATAATCGTCCGTGACAGCAGGAAGAGCAAGGTTGTGACTGTGGGATGGTGGATTGGGATATATTTGATGACTTGAATCTATAGCCGCATGTAGTCGTCCATTAGACCATGGACAGGTTTCTGTCATTTTAAAGGATGCCTTCCACTTTACTTACTGTCTTCGCTTCTTGACCTCAAATTCCACACGGTGATATTTGTCTACCCGGTTAAAGTACCGGAGTAATCATCCTGGGACTTGGGCAGGTTGATTCACTGCTCGCACTAGTATCAGAACCTTTAATTATTTGTAGCAATTCTGAATGGGAATATACTGGCAGTAAAGAACTAACCCCACGGGCCACGATGAAGCCCTCTCGTTTAAAATTTGTGGACCATCAATCGATGATTCACCCAATCATATCCCGCAATTCAGCTACCACATAAGCCTAATTAAGCAAAAGGGGTCTTCTGAGATCATTTCAGGTGGCCAAGTGGTTGACGGCTTGCGGTTTCCGTTGACACAGATACACACTTCTGCCCGTGATAGGTTGGATTCGTACGTTTCGCTACCTGAGGTTGCTCCCTTTGCTTCGCTCGATAGTTAGCTCAATCGATATCTTCAGCTTTTCCATGTGTTAAGATCTCCCTTTTTAATGTTTTTCGGGCCTCTTTTTTGCTTGTTTCGTGTTCTATTGTGGTTTAATCTGGCTTATTGTTTTTCGATCTTAGTCAATTCATGACTTGGAATTCACTCTTTGCTCTGGTATCCTGTATTCGCCAAGTATAGAAGCTGTCAATTATGTTACTACTTTAGACTATCGGGAAGTGAGAGTAGTAAGTTCAGTTATCAAAATAAAGTGTTCAGAAAAATGTATGTAAAATAATTAAGTTATTTAAATAAAGTTCTCCGTTTTCTGAAGTATAGAGTACTAAATAGCTCAGTATACCTAGATGCAATTTATTCAATATAAATAACTCAGAAAGTTTGGAATAAACAGGTTAGTGTAATAGGTTTTGAGACTAAGTTGTCGATTTGTAGCAAGATCTTGTGTTATGTCTAAAAAGAATTGGTTAAAACTATCCCTTCCAAGTTTGATCTAACAGGAGTTCAAGCTCTAGGCAAAGTGTTGTACTTCTGGTGGCTCAATGGCTTGGAAAGTGGGGTTATGTGGTAGTTCAATTATTGCATCAACCTCATTACAGTACGTGCACTCGTTTAAAGTGCTGCTTTTGTAGATATGTGGGGTACAATCGCTGCCCCGATAAACCTGTTAGATCAAACTTGGAAGGGATAATTGTTGAATAAAGTATACAAGCTCTATGCTATCTTGTGAAATTTCGTAAAGGAACTTTGAAGTGTAGGAGTGCGAGGAGTAGGGGTTGGGCTTTCAAGTTGAAGAGGAAGAGTAAGCACTTTGGTCTCTCTTGGGCTCCTTTATTTGTATACTTCCAGGGAAGACTTGAGTATAATGTGAATGAAATCACTGGACACAAAGCATTGTAGTCAAGCAAGATGATGAAAAATGAGTCTTGAATTTATAACCACCTAACTTCCAACCTAAAATATATAACTCTCAGTGTAACAACAACGTACAGAGGTATCAATTCCAAATTCGCACAAATACACTCTGTGCCAGACGCCCGAAATCTATCCAATCCCAACATCCTGTCCACCGTCCGTGTACAGAACTTTATAGAGCTATGAGATCCTCTTCATCCCGGTATAGTGGACAAAGCACCTTAACTCGCGGAAACCCTTCTATTGGTGTACATTCCGGATAATCAGAAGGGGATAAAGTCTTCATTACTCGTGAAAACTTTTGTTTTGGCGTACATTCCGGAAAATCAGAGGGGGACCACAAATTCGTGATTCGAGAGGTTGGGTCTTCTTCGGAGCCACTATTGATTGGGCCTGAGTCAGAGGTAGAACTGGGGGAGCGCGAAGTAATGGATAGTTCAGCAAATGAGATCGTAGGTGGGGAAGTTGTCGATGGCGCGGTAAACAAAATGCTGGGTAACATGGTATTTGGCGGGTTGGAAGAGTTCCACGGGAAAATGGGCGATATGGTAGTGTATTTATAGGTCGAACGAGAACGTCGTTTTTCCGTTCTTTGCTCATTTTCGACTTGGGCTTTCGCATGTTCGATTTCATGGTAGGTGATAAGTTCCTCCAATTCGTCGATTCCAATCTTTGGTAGATCTGGTTGATCCCCGCCCATGGAGTAACGAGTGGTAAGTCTGGTATGTACTATCTTCGAATTAGTTGAGTTTGCACAATGGAGAGTTTTCTTCTCCGCTGGTAACTTACAAGGACCCAGAGTGAAACTTGGGAATAAGTATTGCTGGAGCAGGCTGCAAGCATTGAGTTTGGCGAGTTTTTTAGAAGCCCCACTACCGGAAAGTGCCAAATTGACTGGTAGTTTGACGGAGTAGCAGTCGAAAACGAGTGCGTGGCCGATGTGCTGAAAGAATTTTACTGATACGTCGCAGGTCCAGTCTGATGTGTCGCTTATTTGAGTGTAGCTGTCTACAACAATTGGATCGATTTTAGATGCCTCTTGTGCAGCAGCATTCAAAAAGCTGATGGGATCCATGCTTGACTTGGCTGATGAAATGTCTATTAGCAAAGTTGCTCGTTGACAATGATTTTGATTGATGATATCCATGTTTCTTTCCATCTTGGCGGGTTGGGGATCGAAAGATCAGTTTAAAGTATTGGAATGTGAAGAATGGATGGAGAATCAAAGAAGCGATGATAATTTGAAAATAATCTTGAAGATAATGGAGGAGAGGTGCTTTATCCCTTTCCAAGAGCAAGCTAAGGGGTTGTAATCACTCGCTTATCTCCAGCTTAGTATAATTATGTCAGTTTAAACCACGAACAGCATGCCAACAGTTTTTAGTACATAAAGTAGCTCCATCGGCGATCACAGAAATTCTACCTCATTCGGAGATCATAATTGGCCAGACTTAAACGAGAAGACTCTAGCTCCAAAATACATCCCACTCGCCTAAATGTAGTGAGCATCGGGTACTGTTTAATTCTTAGTTGAATGTGCACTGAGTATTTTGCAGAAGATGAATGCACTTAATGTTGTTTTATAAATTATTTTGATTTTTCCACTCCCTGGGGCGCTAGTTTGCAACGGTCACGGCAGTGACTCACAGATAGTTGAGCTAGAGACTACCGCCTCCCCACTTAGTTTGATATCAACTAAAGCCTCTATTCTCACTTGGGATCGGCGACGACAACGAATGGGGACATTTTACACGAGAATTCAACCCTCTGCTGCCAAAGCACCAGATTCTGGCTGGTATGAGATAGATCACTAGGCGCGGAATCTTGCATACGATGCTTGAACCGGAGGGTATTTTCCAAATCGATAGCTATTGTCCCCATGAGCTAACTGAAGCCCCAGAAGCTTGAAACAACACATTTGATGGTTGTGATCCTTTGCTCGTTTACCTCAGGTATGAGGAGTGGAAGAGGCTTCCTGAAGAGGTGAATAGTAACCAACACTGCTTGTACATGTTGTTTCGGGCTTTACCAAATTCTCAGTTGGGGGAGAGGGCGGAGTGTCCAATTTGGAACAATTTCTCAGAAGAAGAAAAAAGGAGCCATGAATGCTGTATCCGAGTCCGTCGAATCGATGGTAAAACACATGCAGAACGACGGGAGCGTCACTAATATTCTGAGCCATCTGTCCAGGCAGATGTCAAAGAAGAGGCCTAGGTATACAGCTAGTTGTTAGTTAGGCAAATTCAGGAGGGCCGCGTTGCAGGAGGGAGCTGTACAAGTATTGATCAAAAATCTTATCTGGAAAGTTCTAGATGAATAAAAGCACGTAAGATTTTCTCTAATCCTAAAATTGATTGCATGTAAGCTGAAGACTGAAAGTGATGGAGTGAGAATAACCTCCCTAATACCCCTGTAGTAACTCTCTTGGTTATTTTTTCAGCCTCTGCCAATGAGCGATGGAAGAAATTATGTCTTTAAGTTGAAAGCTCTGCTGAAAAGTGTAGCTTCAAATAGCAGTTCCTCTGACAATTAGGGGTTAGATGATGGTTATTTTTGATTGACTCTCATGGCTAGTGTTCCTTGGAAAATTCGTAGAGAGTAGAGGGTCGAGCCATATAGATAGATATGAAACAGAGTTGCGATACGGCTCGGCCAATGGTTGTGGGGAACCAGGCAAGGCAAGGCAGGAGCCAAGAGTGAATTCTCGCAACACAGCTTAACTGTGGGGTAGGTAGTCATCTTCGAATTGGGCCATGGATGAGGAAACGTGCTTTATTATGGTCAACTGTCTGTGACCAACTTATGAAGCCTGTTGCTTATAAAAAGCACAGAGAAGCTGCCGGTATTCATTTTCTAGACTTCCTCGAACGATAGGGAGTTGAGGCGTTCCTTTGTGAGAATGAAGCAGCCACGAGTAAAAAGTGACAGAGATTCTGCTGAACGAGCCCCTTTTCTCTGGTTACCTCTAATTGGTATCAAGAGTTTTGTCTACCTAGGTACTGAAGAGCACGCTCTGGTGGGTGGGCATTGGCTCATCACTCGCCGGTCACTCCTTCCAAATTTCTTTAGCCAAGAACTTCAATGACCCACAAAGAACGATGCAAAGCGCAAGCCCTACCCTAGTCGATCCTTAGGGTGTTTAATCTCCAGTGTCTCCCAGGTCCTTCTTCCTTCTTTAACCCCAAATTCCTCGAGCAAAGACACTCGACGCTAGGCATTACGTTTGACCAAGATATCCAGAAGTGAGCCACGCCCGGCGAGAGCTTGTCATCACAACTCGTTCTTTCTCTACCTATTCCATTGAAATAACTTCATTCCTGCCTTATCGAATGATCACACTCCCGAGGTAGATTTTCCACGACTCCAAGGTGCGTGCGCTAAGCACCGTCCAACTAGACGGTTGTACATACTTCTTGCCAAAGCATTGCTGCCTTCTAGCCCAAGAATCCATCAATGGGTTCTACAATGACGGAGAAACTGCTCAATAATTAGCTTTATTCAAACCTTCTTCCGAAGATCAAAAATGGGCAAGAGAATAAGCCAACACCAAAATCCCATCGACAAGCGAGGTAAATACATGCATTAGCTTTCCTGGGCTTCTTCGTGACCTAAGACCAGAGCTCTTTCCTCTCAGCCAGCGAGGGGTAGTACTGCTCGCTCTTCCCTAAGCTTTGTTTCTTTACTCGATACCTCCGACTGAGGTCGCACCTTCTTATTTTTACTAACCTCGACCGTGACTTGACTACGCCGAGCTACCAAAATATCTCATTAGGCACTAGAGACTATCAATAAGTCTTCCTATTTCTCAATTTTCTCCAGAATTATATATCCAATGAAAGATCTATCATACTTTTTTTCAAGTGTATTTTATTATTTTAACTATATGAACTAACACTATTAGTTTAGAATAATAAAGTCACCTAAACAAACCTTAGAGGTCTTTTAAAAATAACTTCTATATACTCTCCATCCTTTATGTAACCTAAATAATCAAGAATATGTAGAGTAATCATACCTACTAAACATAATTAAGACCAACCAAAAGATTTATAATCTAAAGCACCTTTCAAAATATGCCAAATAACATTTCCTAAATTTAGATAGCAGAGACCATCTAGAATAATCGAATCTAATAAAAGAAAGTTTATATAATCTATATTGTGATATTCCAAGTCATAGCGAATATCGTATACGCCAAGAAATAAAGCATATTACATCTACCAAAATGTTTGCCTCCAGGTCTTCTCGAACCATAATTTGTCCCAGAGGTATTGTATTTCAGTAAGACGAGACGCTGGCAGTGTAATGCCCGGTGATACAGAATCTTTCGTTCTACAAACAATAATAGCACAGCCCGAAATACGACCAAGAGCTCTTCCTCCAAGGTGCGAAATCGATGAGCGATGAGGGCTGAGGATCCTCCACGTAGACAAGACACCCCATCCGTCTCTATCAGGACTTCAAGGAGATGATCTGCGGAATCTTTGAACAAGATCTACGACTCAAAACGGGATTACGATTCTCAGTCAACAGGCCCTCATTCTTCTATCTATCGTGCCAGCTCTCCTCTTGCAACTTTTAAATGTACTAAACCTACCATGCACTACTTCAATCAGTCCAAGAAACCTCTCTCAAAAAATACATCACCCAAATGAAAGAACCCAAGGTCCCTCACAAGCACTCTCTACCTATCGAACACACACATAATCACTCACTCAAACAACCACAAACATTAGGGGGATTGCATTTCATTCATCTCATCTCTCATCCATAAACTTCCACCTTCACTTCAACTCCCTCCACCCACAAAGAAGAAACCCCCATACACTCTCCATAGATTTAGGATCACAAAAAAGGAAGAAAGGAGAGTACCAAAGCTCTAGTCTATATGCCACTTGACACATATCCAGAAAGAGGTAAACCCCTTCCCCTCTTATCCTTACATATCAACTTCCTCTCTCTCCATTCCCAGCGAACTCGAATCCGCTGCTTTTCCTTCCTCAAAATTCGCATGCCCAACCAGGCTCCATCACAAAGGACCCAAATCGGTCGATCAATGTGTGGTCTTACATAACAGGATTCCCTTTCCTCCCTAATTTCCAATAGCAATTGCTTGCTCCAGCCAAAAGGGTGGGGAGAGAATTACATGAAGTTTTTGCCGGCGACATGGCTAGAGCCTCTCTTGACTCGTCTCTCATTCCCAGGTTGCTTCCACCTAGGATCTCTTTGTTCGTAAAATGAAAAATGGGGGGCGTGATGTAATAACGGGGTATTGGCGCGGTGCGAAAAGGGGTCGGGAATTTTTATACAGGTGGTGGGTGTTGTTGGTGCTATAGGTGTCGTGTTTTGCTGCGCCAAGCAGCTTCCGGTGATTCGTATAGATTCTCGTCGACTTCGCGGGAACCAGATCTCCTGGATATTGGGGGTGTTGATTTAACAGACAATTGTGGTGATTATAAGTAGTAAAAGCAGAAACTCCGCCGATTGAGGACAAGACCCCTCATTTGTCGGCCATGGAAAATTTTAACGAAGAAAGCAATCAGGTCCCCCTTGGCTCTATGTGCAGACGTATTGCGCCGACCCTAGAGTGAGGATATTAAAAGTAATAATCGTGGACGCGTAGGATCAAAGAAATCATGATCAAGTTTGTTGGACTCCTTGGACGCCACCAATTTGTCGCTTGACTTGCTCGCGAGCCCATCGTGCGGTATCGACGGTGCGGGCCTGGAAATCTCGGTTTTGTCTAGTGTCCTTGATCATGGTGGCCAACCAGTCAGATCTATAGAACCCAGCAAATTCTCCATTTGGGAAAGCATCGGCGAGATCACTAAATTTTATTAGCAATGCAAATGAGTCGGGAAACGAAGGCACATACCCAATGACACCCATTGCAGATCTCATGAGAGCATCACTTCTGTTTTGGTCGCGCCAGACGGTGTTAAGAAGAGTAAAAATTGACTCCACATACGGAGATAGGAGTTGAGCTACATCATGGTTAGTGAATGAATAAAATACGAGCATAGAAGCACTTACTCTTGTCACTGGTCTTCATAGCACCAATGATTCCACCCCAAGCATCCATGATACCTTCGCGCAATGAAATGACGTAGTCGAACATCTCATAGGTTCCTTCTGGGGTTGCTTGAACACCTCCAGCCTGTTGAAGAACTTGGGCAACAACGGAAAGATATGTCTCAAAGTGACCACCGATGGCGCCAGCAATATCTCCAAAGCATTGAAGAATTGCAGGCTTGAACTGGTTGGCAAGAGCCGTACTCTAGAGGAAAGGTTAGCAATCAATGTCAGAATAGTTGTTGGGTATGGAACGGGGGTTCGTATTCTAATTGACTGGGGGGAAACACATACTCGCAAGTTGTTTAACAAAGAGTTCATGAACGCATCACAGTATGGCTGGCAAAGAGGACCCAATGAGCGAGTGATATCACTAACAAGACCAATGGCCATTGAGCATAGAGCGGGTTCCTCTTGGTTGTTGAGGGCATTATAAAGGAATGGCGAGAATGGCTCCATGTATGGAGCAAATGCATCCTCGAGGCCATTGGCCAGAGCGCTGACGGTTGCAAAGATGGCATCGGGAACGCTAGACTTGGGGGCAGCAGTAGTAAGTATCTGCAACAAAACACCCATGATTCGGTCGGCTTGTGGGCGGATCTCCACTTCGAGACGTTGGATAATCGCAAGAAGGACAGTGCACAAGCTGGTCTGAATCTCTTCGAGGGTAATCTTGTCTTCGACACTGACAACCTGGCTCTGAAGTGGGATGGTATCCTCCAAACGCTTTAAGATGACTTCTGAGAGAGAAGCCACTGAGTTTAAGCTATCGTTTGCGGCATTTTGGACAAAAGTGTTGAGAACTTCATATGCAGCAGTGCGAAGTTGGTTGTCTGCATCGGCTCTCTCAGTGACCTGGAGGAGACGAGAGATGCTCTCATTGAAATGAGGGGTGAGGGCGTTTTGTTGGCAGCCAATATCACCAGAGAAACGCTCGGCAAGGTTCATCAAAGCCCAACAGCATGAGCCTGCCATCTTTGGACTGCTAATGAGACCCTCGAAGAGAGATGCAATGAGCTTTGGGAGGTGGACTTCAGGGTCAATTGCCTCAGAGCAAGCCTCGGTGATACGACCGAGAGCATATGCAGTCGAGTCCTTGACGTGGATGACCTTGTCATCCATCATACTAATGATAACTGGAAGAGCTTGCTTGACAATTGGCTCAATAGTCTTGTCGTCGGGTCCTTCCATGATGGCACCAAAGGCAGAAACGGCAGCATCTCTGTTGTGCCAATCCTCGGAGCGCAAGTTAGCCTCGACGAATGACAGAACTGGCTGGATGATTGCGCCTTGAACTGCTTGGGAATAAAGTTGCAGACATTGGTATGCAGCGCGAGAAATGTTATACTCGTCATCAGCGGCATCCTCATCTTGTTTGGTAAGAAGGGTTAACAGAACGGGAACAACCTCATTGGTTGCAACAGAACTGAAGTGGAAGGTCTGTCGCATTTCTTCGTTTGTAGCAGCCTGGGAATTTGATTAGAAAGTTTCGACACTAGCAAGAAGTTGCCACATACCTGAGCGTTGTCATCCTCAATTGCGATTTCCTCTTCGCAAACCGTGCTCCAGAATTCAACAGCCAGCTTGGCGACATCTTCCTCCTCGCTCTTCATGCCCATAATGGTAAGACCGAAAAGAGCCTTCTCCATGTAGAAGCGCATCAGCTCGTAGTACAAGGACATGATTCTGTTCAAGCATCCAAAAGCCCCCTGTTGTATCCGAGAATCAGGAGCTTGTGTAGCCTCGCAGATAACCTGCATAATATAATTTCGCTCGCCCTCATTCTTGAAGTTGCTATCCACAAACTCGAGCGAGTCACCGAGGGCATAAATGGCGGCAAGACGAACTTCGGGGTTTGGCTCCTCCTTTCGCGCACCCTGGACAACAGCGGTCAAGATGGCATTGGAGTGCTGGATGAGGCTCATTCGCAGATGATCATCAGGACTCTCGCAGATAAAGCCAATGGTCGTCAGTGACGATTGCTTCAGGTGGTCGCCTCCCTCGCCAACATTTCGAACCAAGCTGGGCATCAACTCTGGCCATTGGTCGTGTGGAAGCTCAATAGCCGCAATCGAGGCGACGACTTGTGCTGCAGCCTGACCAGCCTGTGATGTATTGGAAGCCAAAGTCTGCAGAGTCAACTCCTTGACGCGCTTCTTCGTATCCGGGTCTAACTGGATCCATTTCTCATTCAATTCTTGTAGCCTAGCAAATTCGCGTGCGGTAAATGCGTTCTTGAGGGCAATACCAGCGGCAGCTCGAACAGGGCCTTGGGCTTCCTCATTTGCAAGCTCTTGCACGAGGGTGACGAGGTATCCGGCCTAGAAAAGCAGGGTGGGTTAGCTGTGGTGCTTGCGCAAGGCAGATGTGCGGTCAAAGGGGGGGGGGGGGCAACCGACGAAATTTGACTCGGCGGCATGTGTGAGTTGCTGTTCAGCGGCATTTCGTATCGTGGCATCTGCAGGTTGTTAGCATGTGTATGCCTCAAAGGTAGTATGCTATAGGTATATAGGCCGAGGCGCGGAGGCTTACCTGGGGAGAAGGTGTTGAGAAGCACCGAGTTGACGTCCATATTGGCGATTCACAGCCGGTGCGCTGTGTGTGCAGTGCGTGTATTTGTGTGTGAGGGTGTGATCTGGCAGATGGCAAGAGCTGTCAATCTGCAGTGTAAATGTGGTCTAGGGAAGACGGTGGTT